>PVIJ01021440.1:0-11489 GCA_004024925.1 Scalopus aquaticus | reverse complement strand
ACTGCGCCACCGGGGAGGCCCAGAAATAGCATGTTATTTATGATGAGGAAAATAACCGAGTTAGTCTGCAAATTTCCCCAGCAAACTTCAATGCCAGAAAACAAAGGAACAATTACTGACATATGCTGAGAGAGATGAAGTATACTTCCATAATCTACATGCAGTCAACACTTTAATAGTAATAGTTCTAACCATCCTTCACCCAGGAGGTGGCTGATAAATAACCTCTTTCCTCAAAGAATTTGTAGGCTGAAACATCCACAAGTACTCCTTGGATTTCCCTGCCCCCAACAGCACTCTTACAAAACATAATGAAATTGAATCACTCAAAAAAAAAAAAAAAAAAAGAAGAAGAAGAGGAGGAAGGCGGAGGAGGAGGAGGAGGAGGGGGAGGAGGAATGGAGAAAGCCTGGTAGAATGAGACTGCCCCAGAGGGCCACGAGAACAGGCAGGTGTCCTCAGCTCCCAGAAGAGCAAATGCAAGGCACAGACTTGACACTCTTGCTACCTTGCTAGCAAAAGAGCCTCATGCATTCTCAAATGTGCAAAAATTTAGAAACCCTGTGCAGAAAATGGAAATAAAAACAAATACACACTTGGGCCTCCCTGGTGGCACAGGGATTAAGTCTAAGCACTATCAAGCTATTGCCAGCCACTGCATCATGAGTTAGATTCTGGGCCAGGGAGCTGACCCACATGGCACAGCAGACCTCTCCTGTCTTGCCCGTTGCTCCCCTTAGCAGTGTACTTCAGTAGATCCACCTGCTCTGCTCCCCACTCTGTCTCCAGTGAATCCTCTCACCCCCTCACACCTCTGGCCTACATCCCCGTTCTTGTATGTATAAATAAATAAATCTTTAAAAAATAAAAAAAACAAATACATACTTAAAAAGTTAAGAAAGAAAAGTGATCCTAACAGCAGCATTTAGGCAGTCAAGAATCCAGAGAGAAATTCATAAAAACTACAGAATCACTATCAGATTAGCCAGGATAAAAATAATGATGACAACTGCAGCAATTGTTGAAAAAGAAAGTTGTGGGCCTCCCCGGTGGCGCAGCGGTTAAGCGCTGCGCTGTGGAGCTGTCGGCAGCGGCGACGCGAGTTCGATGCCCGGCTGGGGAGAGTCCCACATGGCGCGGCAGACCTCTCCTGCCTCGCCCGCTGCTCCCCTCAGCAGTGTATTTCTGATCTGCCTGTTCTGCTACCCGCTCCGTCTCTGGTGAACCCTCTCACCGCCCCACGCCTCTGGCCTGTACCCCAGCTTGTATGTATAAATAAAAAATAAATCTTTAAAAAAAAAAAAGAAAAAAAAAGAAAAAGAAAGTTGTGTAATATTGTGAAAAAATATTAACAAGTTAAAAAGGTAAAAATAGATTAGATGTGGAAGAACATAAGCTAATTTCTAATTTTGCATGGTTTTGGGGTCAATAGTGATTGATTGAAATTAAACTATTGTGTTTCAGAGGAGCTCAGCAACTCCAGTGTATTTAATTTGTATGGTTATTTGTTTCCGTGATCTTTAATATCTTGCAGGAATGGAGAATTATTGTGATAACATTCATCTGAAGTTGAGGGTGTTTATCAGTGTCACCCCAATTTCTTTATTTTTTAAAAATTTAATTATGCATATAAGAACTGGGGTATAGGCCAGAGGTGTAGGATAGTGAGAGGATTGCCCAGAGACAGAGTGGGGAGCAGAACAGGTGGATATACTGAAATAAACTGCTGAGTGGAGCAGCGGGCAAGACAGGAGAGGTCTGCTGTGCCACGGGGGTCAGCTCCCTGGCCAGGGATTGAACTCATGCCACAGTGGCTGGCTATAGCTTGATAGCACTGAGAATTTAACCCCTGCACCACCAGGGAGGCCCCTAGTTTCTATATAATTCCCTAAATTCAATGTAATGAAATGCTCATGATAGTCACAATCACACAAATGCAATTGATATAATCATATTTCTCTATCTACACATCTGTTTTTTGGTTTATAGTCATATTTTGTACTTATATTTAGACATATTCATATGATAAACATGTGGATAATATTAACAATGTCTGTCTGTTTTCTGTATAGGGAGATTCAAAAAAAATTTTTTTGGTTATATGTCTAACCCTTTTTGTTAAAATAATGAACAAGTAAATCACTATTCAAACAAAATGTAAATTAACTCATTATTCATAAACCCCAAGAACATTTTTATATATATGAAAATATAAAAA
The DNA here is from genome assembly GCA_004024925.1 of Scalopus aquaticus. Lineage (NCBI taxonomy): Eukaryota > Metazoa > Chordata > Mammalia > Eulipotyphla > Talpidae > Scalopus > Scalopus aquaticus. The sequence continues at coordinate 9,271 of PVIJ01021440.1, read as the reverse complement.
TCCTGAAAGAGCCATCTTATCAATCACCAGCAAAATCCTGAATCAGAGGAAGCAAAATAATTTTAAAACAAAATGCCAGGATACATTTGACTTAGCTACAGCTGTAAAACTGAGGACACCCACTTCTCTCCTGTGCCTTCCACCCTGGGTTCCTACTCAGGACAGGGATGGGGCAGGCTTTTCGGAAAGCTATTAGCATAGGAATCCCCCCTGGGGGCTACACTTTGTGGTTTCCCACACATTCCTCAGGGCAAAAATACTTCTTTTCCAATCCCATCCAAAGGAGTGACTAAGTCTACTTGGCAAATGGGGAAAATACTTATGGTCATGAATACACCGAGGCGCTCCTCAAATCCCACATCACTCGTGACAAGGAAAAGGGAAGCATTTAAGTTATGAGTTGAATAACCAGCATTCCAACCTTCCCATTTTTCCACTAGACCCAAACTTTCCTTGAATCGCGTGTTATTTATTTAGAAAGTCAAATAAGGAAAGGCCAGACCGCAAGACAGAAAATATCCAGTGACTTAGAATATTTAAACTGAGGATTATTAATAAAATCCATCATTTTACTCTCTAGAAACTATGATTAACTTTACTGATTAACCACAGTCCTAGACTTTGGATTCATATCTATTCTCCCCTGAATATTGCCACATTTCCTACTGATAATGCAAACAGATAAGCATAAATACCATCAATGACACTGTGATCTTGCGAAGCTGAAGGCTAAGACCATGATGCTTTGGGCCCAGCTGTGTTTAGCTTTCAAAAAACCATGTGTTTCCTGTTAGGCCCACCGTCTTGCTCCTTTGCCTTCTTCTCAAGTCTTCACAGTTCAAAACAGGAGCCAATTTCAGGGCCCAGAGTGAGTTCCTTGGCCCCTCTCGCCTGTGGCCCCCAGTCTTCCTTGCGTGCTGTCAGCCAAATTGGACAACTGTGACAACAAGCCCAAGGCCTCATTGTTTTTAACCACAAGCAGAGACTTAAAACCACCCTAGAGCAACTATGTTTATACAGAGGTAAAAGAGACTCAAATCTTTTTCATCAGCAACTGAAAGCAATGGCCAAGTAGGTTTAAGCCCATCCAGAATAAGAATCACACGCCCGGGCCTCCCTGGTGGTGCAGCGGTTGGGCGCTGCGCTGTGGAGCTGTCGGCAGCAGCGATGCGGGTTCGACGCCCAGCCGGGGGGAATCCCACATGGCGCGGCAGACCTCTCCTGCCTCGCCCGCTGCTCCCCTCAGCAGTGTATTTCTGATCTGCCTGTTCGGCTCCCCGCTCTGTCTCTGGTGAGCCCTCTCACCGCCCCCACGCCTCTGGCCTGTACCCCAGCTTGTATAAATAAATCTTTAAAAACAAAAAAAAAAAAAAAGGAATCACACGCCCAGTGCTAAGCACTGCATCGGCCCCCTGCGCATCTCCAGCTGGTGTGGTGTGGACAGTCCACCCCCCCGTGATGTGAAACAGACACAAGAGACAGGCCCTGCTGCTGACGAGAATGCCGACCCCTTACACCTCCTCCATTTCCCTTCCCCCACCCCCCTGGAACCCTCCCCAAGCCACAGGTGTTTGTAAAATGCATTCATTTGCCAGAAGCTATTTATTCTGCTGAGTAGACACCTACTGCACTCCCATTCATTCTTTTTAGATGGCCTAATCAGGCTCAAAGCAAATTAGTGAAAAAAATGCTTTCGGCCCAGGTAGAATCCTGGTGATGATGGCCCACGTGCCCCGCGCTGGCACAGCCAACTCTCCTTGAGCTCACCAAGAGAGCAGAAACCAGGGGCCTCCCTGGTGTCTCTGGTGAATCCTCTCCCCGTCCCTCTTGCCTGTACCTCTGGTCCATACCCCAGTTCTTCTATGCATAAATAAATAAATTTAAAAAAAATAAATAAACCAAAAGGATCAGGCATTGGAAGTTTGTGAAGTTTCAAACATATTTTCCTTAAAGGAGCATTTCCTTGCTTTGTTGGTTCTAATGCAAATTAGGAATCCAGGGTAGTGCCCCAAACGGATGCTAGGGTGTGTCCTGAGCATGAAACTCTTTAAAGACTTTGGTTTAGAACTAGTCACTGGAGCCCATTACACCAAATGTATATATTTAGATCTTTGGTATTTAAGGGGGATCCGCTAAATGCCACCAAAAGACAGCTACTTTTACACATCGATCATTTCTGCATTTCCTGTCCAACTAACATAAACAAAGGTTTAAATGGCATGGGCACAATAATCTTTCAGGTCAGTCTTTGAATTCTCAGTTTTGTACAATCTACCCATTTTTATTTTTAAGAAAACTCTGTGTGTGTGTGTATTTAGCCAGACTATATTTTTTCTACTATCATCTGGAAACTAAATTGATTATCAGTTATTACCACCAAAATTATCAGAATCAGTCACTAATTTAAAAAACCTACGTAGAATTATCCTCTCAGTAACCCAAAATGTGAGAAATATAGCAGTAGATTCTCAGCTACAACAATAATTCAGGATATATGGAAATAGCTCTATCACCTCTCTCCAAATAAAAATTAGAAGAGACCTTGTGGGTTGACTTTCCAACATAATTTCTCTGGTATCCCAGGCTTGAGACTTGAATCCTTGCAAACTGGCAGATTGGACTAGGGTTAGACACTCGCCACCTCTCTTGATCTGAGCCAATCGGATCCTAAAAGTATAATAGTGTCAGGGATCTAGGTGGGTATCAGCCAGATGTCCCTGCAGACAGAAGGAACATCCATGAAAGCCTATTATTGAGACTTCTGGATTTACTCTAGCTCTTCAATGTAAGGTTAGATTATTCAACTTTCCCTGTGATTTTGTTCATTAATTTCCTCCAAATCTATTGATGACATACCATCAGAGCATCAGAGTTACTTACAGTGAAGATCATTTTAATGTATAGAACATGATTCAAATAGCAAAAAAAAAAAAAAAAAGCAAATGTTGAATGGTGGTTTGGGTGTGAATAAAGCTCCAATCACCTTTTACTTTTCTTTCTTTAAGATTTATTTATTTACGCATACAAGCTGGGGTACAGACCAGAGGCATGGGGTGGCAAGAGGGTTCACCAGAGACAGAGTGGGGAGCAGAACAGGCAGAGCAATGGAAATACACTGCTGAGGGGAGCAGTGGGCGAGGCAGGAGAGTTCTGCCATGGCAGGCGAGGTCTGCCATGCCATGTGGGAAACTCCCCGGCAGGGTGTGGAACTCGCATCCCTGCGGCTGACAGCTCCACAGTGCTGTGCTTAACCGCTGTGCCACCAGGGAGGCCCATACCTTTTACTTTTAGTTGAGTCCCTGAGGCTTGGGGTCAGTACGACTCCAGGTTACCCCAGTTGATTTTAAGGATGGCTGATGATTAGAAAAAGAGTGATTTTCTTTCTTGGTCATTGAGTCCTGTCCATTTCTTTTTATTCTTTCAACAAAAATTAAAAACAGATGAAATAAAGTTGAATGCATTGCCAATATAGATGATTGATTCCTAATTATCGTCCATTTAAATGATAAGACAATTTAAACAAGGAAAAGTATTCATTCAGACATCTGCTGAAAACTCAGTCTGGAAAACCGGGAAATTTGAAATGAGTTTCAGTGTATTGCTTTTTAGTCCTGTGTTTTTAATCAGTGGCTCCATTTTATAATATATTTGCTTTCCAAGTTTAGAATGACATTACCATACAACTTTGTCAAAAGCTTTGGAATCTGTGATCACATGATAAGTTTATTTCTGTTATGTATCTAGTTGCCCATTCTAATTCACAAACTGTAGTGAATTCTACCCATATAAATACCTAAAACTTAGGTGATTCACACTTTTGATCTCCTTGGCATCCTAATGGTAGTTACCTATTTAGTTACAAAACACAAATCTTACCTATGATGCAGCTGATAAGCCAGGGTTATATTCCTGTAAATCCATTTTCATCATATAAAATTAAAGAAGATGCTGACACATATGTTAAATTTTTAATGAGTACATAACAATTTAGTTAATTTTGTGTCCTGTAAGTGTTTCCTTTGGGAGTCATATTTTTAGCAGAAACTGAATTTGCTGAAGGTGGGCAAAGGAGAAACCCAGGGGAGCTTACTTCAAGATTCGAGTCTTCTTTTCCAGGAATATTTCCCTCTAGCAAATAACTTTTCTTGCTTTGGAAAGTCATGGCAACATTCAAAAGTAGGGTCTCCTGTTGCATGGATCCAAAGAACATAAAATTGTTTGTCAAATGTCCATCTTTTATTAGGAATCTCTTGCTCTAATTCTCCAATTAGCTCGTCATTGCTGAACTCCTATGAATGAGTCTACAAATTCTAAAACATATTCAGAATATAAGGTGAAGCTCATCACTAGCTCAAAAGTCACTGAGGACAAAGAGACTCTAGAGGAACAAAGTAACACTGAAGGTATGTATTTTCCCTGCATGCAAATAAATAAAGTGCCACATTCATTTTTCCAACATAGAGAAAAGCACATTTAGTTAAAAAGGAAAACCAGTAATCTTTTATTTCTTTTTAATCAATAATTTAAATATTTTCAAATCTTTTAGCCATTAATATAAGATAAATCTATATAAACAAGTGGAATAAGACAGTAGGACAAAGAAAGCTAATAGCTTTGAGGACAATGCAAATCATTTTCATACATTAATTTATCTAATCTTTACAAACTCCTAGTATGCTAAGTATTAAAATACCCATTTTACAAAAGCTCAGAAATAATAAATGAATTACATAAATGCAAATTTAGGTAGAAAAGCCAGAATTTTAACTCTGATTGGTCTGATTTCAAGCTGTGGCTACATTCATTATGACATCTTATTATTAAATTGATATAGTAAGAGGAAATGTGTGTTTTCATGTACATAGCAAATCCTAACCATCTTATTTCTAGGATGCGTGTTGAGCATTTGTTCTTAGTTTTCTCATTTGTAAGATCCCTTTTGCCCTGTGGAATAAAATACATTATACATAATACAAAATTATTAATATATAAAACAGCCTGACTTCATTATTCTTAATAGTTAATAAATGTTTTTGTTAGAACACGAACCCTAGTCTGAAATGAGAAAGTAACATGTGACTAAGGAAAGGAAAAAGTATTATTCTCCTACAGTTCGTCACAAAAGACAGTGTAATTTGCGCGTATCATAAACCATAACAAAATTCAACGAATGTTTAAAAAGTGAATATCCCAGCTTTGAACATAACTCCAATCATTTTGTTATAAAACTTTATGTTTTATTGTAGAATGTAAGTGATGTAAGCAGAAGACTGCCCTCAAATATGCCCAGGGCCTAATGTTGCAACCTGTGAAGATGTTACCTTAGACGGCAAAGAGCTTTGTAAATGGGGCTCAGCGTAGAACACTGAAATGGGGCAGGTATCCTCGATTGTCTAGATGGGCCCCATGAAATCACCAGGACCCTTAGAAAAGTCAGAGGTGCAACAGTGGAAGCAGAGTAGAGACAGATATGAAGAAACTGGTGGTGAACACTTTTTTTATATACCTGTTGGACATTTGCATTTCCTCTTTGGAGAAGTGTCCTTTTAGCACTTCTGCCCATTTTTCTGACCAGATTGTTTATTTTGTTTTTGTTGAGTCATTTGAGTTCCTTGTAGATTTTTGTGACCAGTCTCTCATTTGCAGTATTGTGTGCAAAAATTTTCTACAAATCCTAGGACTCTACCAAAGGACACAAAAACAGTTCAAAAAGAGCTGTAAGGGGGCCTCCCTGGTGGCGCAAGGGGTTAAGTCTCAGCTGTGAAGTTATTAGCAGCCACTGCAGCACAAGTTCAATCCCAGCCAGAGAACTGACCCACATGGCGCAGCAGACCTTTCCAGTCTTTCCCACTGCTCCCCTCAGCAGTGTATTTCAGTAGATTCGCCTTTTCTGCTCCCCAGTCTGGCTCTGGTGAATCCTCTCACCCCTGCACCCATATATCTGGCTTACACCCCAGATCTTATATGCAAAGATAAATCTTTTTTAAGAAAAGATAGCTGTATTCTTGTTTATTGCAATACTATTTATAGTAGGTAAGAAATGGAAATAACCCGAATGCTCAAAAATAGATGACTGGATCAAGAAGATGTGGCATATGTAAACAATGGACTACTATTCGGCAATCAAAAAAGATAAACTCATGCCATTCGCAGCAATATGAATGGAGCTAGAAGGGATCATGCTCAGTGAAATAAGCCAGAAGGAAAAAGAAAAATATCAACTGGTTTCACTTATAGGAGGAATGTAGGGGAAACAAATAAACAACCACCACCACAATAATAATGATAATGAACAAAATTAGCAGGCAACCATAAATCAGAGACATTCTGCGAGGGAGTGGGAAGAAAAGGGATCAAAACGGGGGAAAGAAGAACACAAGGGTCTCATAATCTTGTCCAAATATTTGCTGAAAATCTATGAATTTATCTTATCAACAATTAAGTGCAAAATTATCTCCAGCAATTATTATCAAATGCTTACTAACTACTTTTAGTATTTTAGTATCTTGTCTCACAGGTTTGACGTCCTGTTGCTAGATCTGTAGAGAAACTGGCGATTGTTACATGTATTTCTAATATACTTAGGAGTTCCTCTTTGTCTTTAGACATCTTTTTGAAAAATTTCAAAGTTCAATTTTATGTCTTCGAATCTAAAGTGTGTTTCTTAGAGGGATTAAAATTAGTTGTTCTTTTCTTTAAAAAAATCCAATATGCTGATTTCTGCTTTTTATGTAGAGTTCATGCACATATATTATCATTTTTGATACAGCTGAGTATGTATATATCATTTTTGTCTTCCACTTGCATATTACTGGTGCTATTTTATTACTCCTGTACTGCCTTCTTTAAATAAATATACCATTTTTACTTCTGTTGATTTTTTGTTTATTGTATTGAGTTATATTCTTATTGGTTGCTCTAAAGGTTATACTACATGATAACCTATTTTAGAATAATAATAATTCAAATCTAGTAAAATATAGGAAATTTGCTCTACTCTCTCCTTTTTCTTCTCATTTATTATTAAGCATAATAAATTAACTAAGTTACTGTTTATAATTCTATTGTATGCCAACTTATATATTTGTTAAAATTCATGAGAAGAAATGAGAAAATATATATTTACAGTGTTTTATATTAAATGACATAGTTATCATTTCTTGATTCATTTTTTCATGTGGATTTGTGTGACCCTGGTTTCACTTCCATACACAGAGAAGGATTTTCTTTGGTGATTTTTTAAAGGCATATCAGCGAGCAAAGAATTATCTCAGATTATATTTATCTATCAATGTATATATTTTCTTTTTTTTTTATAGGCTAGCTTTGCTAGAATAGAATCCATGATTGACTTTAATTTTGCCCTTAAACTGCAACAATCCATTTCCTCTGGCTGTCATTGTACCATATGAGAAGTCAGGTGTTAACTGCATACCGGGAACACATTCAATTCAGGCCATCTTACAGTCTGCCCTCCATTTTAATTTCCACCAAGTTCTCTCACATACACTCTGTTATCATTCCACTGGTCAAATGTGTCTGGTTTGACATATTGTACACAGACAAGCCTCTACTCAACTGGGATATTTTGGATACATTATCAAGGGTCATTTGGTTATCTTCTAATACCACCTGTTGAATGCTGGACTTTTCCTTTATTCTCTAGTTTAATTCAAATTTCCTACAATTTCAGGCTAATTGGGCCCTGGCTCTTTTGGCTTATTTGTCACAAAAAATTACTACTTTAACTGACCACACTCCAAGTTAAGTGAAGTTTCTTTACGAGTGTAGGATCAACTAAGTTTCACAGTTGGATCTACCCAATTAAACATCACTAACAGTGCTGGGTGGTGGGACAAAGGACAGGAGCATTGTTTATTCTATGCCTTTAGAGTAATTCCAGGCTATTGAAAGGTTTTTTTCTACTACCTCATCCAGATTTCTAATTCCTTTTTTTTGGATAAGATTCATTCACTTTTTACCCTTTCACATTGGAAACTCCTCTTGGGCAGAGAAGAGTTTTTTTGTTAAAAAAAATTCTAAAAATTACATTAAATATAAAGACTTTAATAGTCCCCACAACAAGATCTCTCCTTGCCTGCCAAATTAGGTCTGGATTCCCCCAGTTCAAGTTCATTCTCACTTCTCTGACCACAGTCTGCCTGCAAAGCCTCATCTCTTATTTTGGAGCTAGTGAAGAAAATCCGGTATTTCTTTCTTCTTCCCAGAAACCATCCTTTTCTCTTAAGAAGTTAGATAACTCTCCATCACATAAAATTGGAATTCCTTAGTGGTACCTCTTTATTAGTCACATCTTCAGAGAAGACACTCCCCAAATTAAGAAATATCGATAAAAGAATTCATAAAAAAATTCAAGATCATCATCTTGATTTCCTTAGCAGAGTAGTGACTCCATTACTGCTAAGAAACCATAGAAAGGGATGATTTGGAGCTTCAGGGTTAAAGATGTTTAAACCAGTTAAGACTGAAAGAGAATCAGATTTCGTTGAAAGTTAAATGAGATGGGAGGAAGAGCAGAAGAACATAAATGTCCAGCTAGAAGTGCCTATAAACAGAGATTTGGGAAGAGCATAAAGTAATCTTGAATGGAGAGGAACTTAGGTAGATATCCCTAGTCCAACATCTAAGTGTTGACTTCTTTCATAATTATGTGCACAAAACAGAAAACTCTGGTGTTGGTATGGCCTTCAGAAAGTCACTACTCTTCGTTACAGAGGGCTGGCTCCCTTCCAGGTCACACCCATAAAAATATGAAGGAGGAATTACAGATACTCTTCTCTTCCCCATACCAGGGTACAGAAAATGTTCCTAGGTGAAAATCAAAGATCTATTTTATTTTTCTTTTTAAATAGGAAGTCATAGACTACTACTGTAAACCATACATCTATATGAAATAGAATCCATGACTATTCGTGACCTTTTTGCTGCAAGTTCATCAACAACATCTGATAAAGGACTGATAACAAAAATTTACAAGGAACTCACACAACTCAACAAAAAAAAAGCCAATAACCCAATCAAAAAATGGGCAGAAGAGCTCAAAAGGCATTTTCCAAAGAAGAAAAGCAAATGGCCAACAGATACATGAAAAAATGCTCAACATCACTTATAATCAAGGAAATGCAAATCAAAACCACTATGAGATACCATCTCACACCTGTGAGGATGGCACACATTAAAAATACAGGCAACAACAAATGCTGGAAAGGATGTGGAGAAAAAGGAACTCTTCTACACTGCTGGTGGGAAT
>PVIJ01021439.1:0-18477 GCA_004024925.1 Scalopus aquaticus | reverse complement strand
CTGAGAAGAGAAGAAAGAAGAAAAGAAGCACCAGCAGCCGCCCTCCGAGGAGGAAGAGAAGCCGAAGGACTCTGCAGAGACTGGGCCTCCGGTGCTGTCTCTGACGTAGCCTGAAAGGAGCCCCAGAGGCCTGCGCCTGGTGTCTCAGAGGCCTGTTTGTGGGTCTAACCCAGCACCTCCCAAGGAGCTGCCGTCCCCGCTGCGTTCTGGGTGAGGGGGCTGCTACCTGAGGCTGCAGTGAACTCTTCCCCCGTTTGTACAAATAACCCCATGTTTGCTGTTGTTGTTCCTGTAGCCTGAAGTCTCCTGCAATTGTGCGCGCGGGTGAGAACCCACAGGCAGTGACCTGTCCTCTCATCAGGCACTGTCCTTTGTTGTATTTGGCCTTTTGGGGCATTTTGGTGGCTCTTGCCACAGAGCCTGGGCATTTGAGGCCCATTCTGCTCAATTTCAGTATGGCCCTACTCCATTCCAGGGGCAACTGCAATGTAAGTGAGTGGGGAAGAAACACATAGGTAACAGGGAAGAGTATGGGTGGCGTGGTCCCATGAAAGAGTGGGTCAGTGTGTCCAGCGGCACAGAGCCACCTTGTCTTCCAGTCATTTCCTTATGCAGAACCAGAAATCAAAGCTACCACAGGCTTTAAAATGAACAGATAAATGTCTATACTGAGCATGCAATCAAGCCAAGTTGGTTTATAGTCCACTGAGGAGAAAATGGCCAATTGGAAGTCCAGGTTATCTTGTTCTTTAGCTCTAATATCAATCACCAGAATGTCCTCTGCCTTGACCTCAGGGAATTTCTTCTGCTCTACCTGTGCCCAAAGTTCCCCAAGACCTCTGTGGGGTAAGTGAAAAAAGGCTTGTTTTTCCACCCTCCCATTGATGATGGACCCTTCCAGGCCTACACGCATGCCTGACAGTGGGCACCTGAAGCAGGGTGTGGGCATGTGTGAGTGGGAACACCTGAACCCAGAGACTGGGCTTATAAGCGGAGAAGAAGGAGGAGCAGAAGCGGTAGAGGCAGCAGCAGAGAACAGAGTGGAGCAGAGGGCTGTTTGGGGTGCACAGAGAGACCGCGAGATGCTGCCAATGAGCCCAAGAGAGCGAAGATTCGCTGGGGGCTGGGAGGCCTGCCAACCCTATGCCTGGCTGCCTCACCATTGAAAGCCTAAAAAGCCACCAAGGGCTCCAGATCTCCTTTTGACCCATCTGCGCAGCTCCATAGACAACCTGCTCCTGCTGTTTTCCTGCCTTTATAACTTCTTCCTTGTCTCTCTACAAGTCATCCTTAATGTCCAATTCTCTACTCTGTTTCCAGCCTTGTTTTCATTTCCTAATCATCAGGAGTAGGCCTGGAAAACGGCTTCATTGCTACAGTCAGGTAAACAGCTAGGAAAAATGTTGCATCTGCAAGTCAAGATGGATCTTTTATGATATTTCATTCTCTGGGTCTGTCTCTGCATCTTTCTCTTGCACATACACATTTATGATTACATGTTTCACATTTTCTTTTTGTGCTCATTCCTACAGTTTTCCTCCTATACTTCACACATAGGTTTTTGATAACTAAAATTTCTCTTACATTGATGACTTTTATTATGAACCTTGTTGCCCTGACCAGAAAACTTCACTAAAAGCTGTTGATACAACATTTTCCTTTTTCAGATCTTTCTCTCTCCTTCACTCCCCTTCTTTCTGAATCAGGTATCTATGGAGCTTTTATCTTTACTCATTTCTCTTGTTATAGAGTGATTTTCCACTTTCCTGTACATGTAAAAGATGGCAGAGTATCTCTAGTCCTGAAGATTGGACTTAGCAAGCAGCTCATTGGTGAACTTTGTGGCTATTCCACTAACTCTTGAATGACTTACAAACTTCTTAAAGTTGAAGCCTTGTAAGCAATTGTAGTGGCAGGAAGGCACGGGGGCAGGTTTTCTATGGAGCTGGGGAGACAGGTAAAGGAGGAGTTCTGGAGCTCTCGCTGGCTTTTTTAGGCTTTTAATGATCTTTTGTAGTGAGGCAACCAGGTACAGGTCAGGCTTCTGGCATTCTCTTGTGGTCTCTCTGCTGTACCCTGCTGCACGGTCTTCTGCTACCATGCTCTGTTCTCTGGTTGCTGCTGCCTCTGTGATGCCACCCTTATATGCCCAGTCTCTCCAGGCCCAGGTCTGCCCACTCACACACACCCACACCCCACTTCAGGTGCCCACCGTCAGGCATGCGTGTAGGACCGCAGGGATCTATAATTAATGGTGATGGCAGTAGGGTGGAAAATCTTGATCCTTCTTTCATTTACCCTATAGTGATGTTTCCGGGCATTAATTTCCTGTCATAGCATTTTCTTTTGACCGTCAACTTGAAAGCCTCCTAGGGATATAAGCTGAGCTCCCACTAGGGAAGGAATGAGTGACCAGGACTCCCTGTGTCAAGGCCCCTGCCTCATGAAGTGCTGGTCACCCTGCTAACTTTTCAGGTGCTGAGGCAGGCACATCAGTTTCCCACTGAGCTTAAGTAAATCAAATGAGGAAATGCATGAAGGTGTTGGGTTCTAACACTTGATTTCTCCTGTGGTTGGGCTAATCGGTAAAGCCAAGGCTAGTTCAAACTTGAGTTATGGAGCACAGCAGAATGGTGTAAATAAAAGGAACAGTTGAAAGTTGGCAACTTAATTCAGAGACAATCAATCTAACATCTCAAGGAAATGATTTGGTAAAGTGGGTCCAAAAGTAGAAGTGAAGTTCATGGGTTAAGATTTTGATCTTCTTCCAGGCTTGCTATTAGTATACTGTGTGACTGGGTCTGTGGAAGACACTACAACATCTGCGTGAGCTAGTATAGGACTAAACATATATGAGGTGATTTATGATCCTCAGATTAACGAGTAGTAGAACATGATCATCTCTCACAGTTGTAAACTACTCACACCTGACGTAATTTAGTCTAGCAAATCCTAATAGTTATTAACAAGATATTATTGTACCTACTCTGTGTTTAATACTGTTGACAATATCTGTATTACCTTGTGCTATTTTAACACATGTTTAAAGTACTTCTTTACAACATAATTACTCTGTGTGGTCTATCTTTTTGATTATTGGTATGTTTTTTTCCTCTACTCCTTTTCAAGTGTTCTTCTCTTCAATGTTCCTTTAAAATGTCTTTATCATCCTAGAGTCTTATTTTATTCCTGGGATTCATTAGATCACTTCTCAATGTTTCATGATCATTTCTTTCATAGCTTCTCAGGTTCCTTCACATGATTCAGCCATTTTTATACTTCTTAAAACTTTTAAGTCACTGATTAAATAAATACATACCCCAACATACATAAAAATTCTTAGACAGGGTTAAAAAGAAACCTTTCAGAAATGAATAAAATTCTTATGAACATGTTTTTATATACCATATTAAGTACAAAAGTGTATTTAACATCATATATTATAAAAATTCTAAGTTTAATTTTTAAAAGGTTGAATAAATATACACTCTGAAATGCCCACAATCTTTATAAACAGTTCCTACCTACTTGTCAACTGTCAGTATTAACATATATAAGTCAACAGACAACATGCTTTGACAATTACTAAATCCTTGTCTATTTATTTCTAGAGCAATCATGTGAAAGTTGTATTAAACTCACCCTTGGAAAAGCATACAAATTTTATATAGATAGAAAACAGGACTTCCAACAGTGAATCTGTCTAGAAGTCTTAGGGGCTTTATCCATGTCCAACTAGGCTTGTTTTAAACTCTATAGCCAATGCTATGCTTTAGAGATAGTGGAATTAGATAAAACATTTGGTTGCCAAAATATACTAACCTGTACCCATAGGTTTACCGAGATCTTGTGGTTCTCGCACAAGAATAACACAAGTAAATGCATTAATAGCCCACATTAATGATCTCTCTATATTAATATCCTTAGTAATATGACTTTGCTACCTCTGACTCCAAGCAAGAGTCTGTTTCTCCAGCAAGAGTCAGATTCTTGAATCTGACTGCTATGGGATCTTAAAGGCGATGGAAAAGATGGTGGACCAGTTTTAAGCCTAAAACTCAAGGAATACTGGGTACTTCCATTTTGTCTTTTGGAAACCTGCATTCATCATGAGAATAGGCCTAGGCCAGTTTGCTAGAGAAAGACTGATGACATAAAATAATAGAAACACGCCATCTCAGTCGATGTTAACATAGATTAACCAGCTTTTATATTTTATTACTTTGTGTTTGTCACATGACATTGCTATGGTATTTGATAACTAAAACACTGACTCATTTCAATAAAGTGAAAATAGCTTCCATTTTATTTTATGCCAATAAAATGGCATATTTTTATTACAGTTATAAAAATAAACAGTTAATATAAAAAATCTGAACAATATAGTGGTAAAAAGTAAAGCATTTCATTGCCAAAATATTTTTACAGAATACTGCCTGTGGGCTAACTGCAGCATGTTGTCCACAAAATAAACAAGGAACCAAGGGAGAAAATAAAAAATAATCTAAAAAAGAGTACAGCCACTAAATTAAAATTTTGATGAATGTATTTAAAGCCAGTTCTCTGCAGGATTTGTGTATACACAAACACATATGCACAATTTCTATATAAGTGAAATCATGTATATGCTGCTTAGAAATAATCCTTTTCAATCAGTAATGTCTCATGAGCATTTATTTCATCAGTTTTCATGACTACTATTCTATATGGACACATTGAAATTTATTTTGTCATCCCTTCATTAATGTAGGCTAGTCTTATTTTTTCAGTATTATAATGCTGAAATGTACATCATCATTTCCTTAGGCTAAAGTTTCAGAGATAATTTGGGTGGATAATTTCCTCTCCAGAAAGGCCTTGTTTCTTCTATGAGTTAATTGTAGTATAACTTTGAAAACACTAGTGCTGGTGGAAATGGAGCCTTTGTTGTAGATGACAGAGTGATGAGAGAAGCTGTATCATGAGCAAAGAAAATGTAATAGAAATATTATGAATAAAATTATCAACATATTGATTTTCTAAGAAAAGCCTAAGTGAGGACAAAATTAGGGAGAGTGGAGGTTGAGTTCATCTCTGGAGGCTGAATTGTGATTCAGGAAGATGCTGTAAGTACAATTACAACAAGAATAACAGCCAGAAATACAACTGGAGCAATTAATAACCACTAAGCCTTTGGTATATGTATACATATTGTTTTATAAAATTGTAGCTTCAGTTTTTACAGATTTGCAAACTTTATTCATGAGGAATTGATAATATTGAGGACATTTTTATGAGGGAAGGTAACATGTAGAAGACACCCTTATTTGAGGGAAGAGATGAGAGGAGGGCATCCAGTTCCAAGGATTGGAAAGGAAAAAAGGAGTAGATGATAAAGGGTACTTTAAAAAAGATTGATTTGGTGAGAATATGATAAGTTGATTAAAAAGAAATATTTAAAAAATGTAGAAGTAGCACATAATCAATATAGAATATTCAGAATGTAAAATATTAAAAATATAAAATTTTCGTCTGTGTTTCTCAGAGTTATATTTTGGCTAGTTTCTCTCTATGCATGCGTGTGTGTGTGTGTGTGTGTGTGTGTGTGCATATATCATTTTTAAAGTAAGCATTATTTGTGATTATTCTAGTATTATGTATTAAAATACTACTTTAAATACCATTATAATAGTCCATCATGACAATGTAACATTTTTTCCCACTAGAAATTGAAGTAGTTTATTGCTTTCAATATTTAAAATAATGCATTGGATCACTCATACATTGCTAGTAGGAATATAAAATGGCATAGGCACTCTAGAAAACTTTGACAACTTCCATAGAAACTATGCAGTTACCACACAACCCAGCAATTGAAGTCTTTGACATTTCTCCCAGAGAAATAAAAATTTATATTCACAAAAAAACCTGTACACAAGCATGCATTGCAGCTTTCTTCATAAGAGCTCCAGACTGGAAACAATCCAACGTTGACATCCTTCAATGGTGTATGATTAAACAAACTATGGTATATCTATACCATGGACTACTACTTGGCAAGAGAAAAGAATGAACTATTGATACATAGAACTTGGATAATTCTCCAGGAAATAATGTTGAGTGTAAAAGGTCAAGCTCCAAGTTTACATACTGCATGATCTAATTAATATAATTAATGTAATGGCATATTGCATTTTTGAAATGACAATATTCCAGAAATGGAAAGAGGGAGTAGAATAGAAGTTCATATGACCTTAAAAGGGCAACATATGAAATCCTCATGGTGACAGAAATATTCAACATCTTACCTGTATTTCTGTCAATATCCTGGTACACAAGATCTCTGTGTATTATTTCATAAAACTACATCTGCAACTATCTGAAAATTAGAAGTTAAATTATAAAAACAGTGCAGTGAGCATTTGAGCATTCTTTATGTGTGTTTGGTTCTATAGGCTATGTTCCTATAGGTGAATAGTACATTACTGTGTGATATTGTGTTAATACCTTTAAAACTTTTAAAACACATTGTTAAATTTTTTTAAGGAGGGTTTATCCAGTCTGTGTGATGTCATTCTACCTACAGAATAACCTTTCAGATAATGCAGGCAGTAGCTACCATCTTTCTATTTTTAAAAAAGTGAATGTTATTGAAATCTTGTCATTCATGGAACATTATATGAAAAACTTTGCTTTTATTTGAATTTCCCAAAAGTCCCCTGAGGTAGACCTGTCATTGCCTTTACTTAATGGATGAGAAAATTGAAACTTAGGTTGAAGAACCCATCCAAGGTTCCATTTTGGCAAGTGGTGTGGTTGAGTCTCATACTAGGTTCATTTAATGCCAAAGTCAATGGGCTAGCACTGTACTATCTTATTCTATTATTTGTTAGACTACTTGTTAGTTAGTAGTCTTAATATTTATGGATTAAAAGAATATTTTATAGAGACAGAAAAAATTATTTCTGTTTGAATGGCTCTGGGACTTTACCAGAATCCAGGGTTGTAGGTCTAGATGACACTGATAGAAGCCTTATTAACTGAAATTGGACTTTATCTGTCTTCTGACTTCTTAGAGTTCTGCAGAACTAAATGATGAACCTAAATCTTCATCATGTCAAAAACTTCTTGTTACCCCAAGATGTTTTCAGCTTGCTTTTAAAGCATAGAGGTAAGGACCATTGCTGCTGGTACGTTTCCATTAAAGACTTCTAATTTTTAATCATCATGTCTATAACACATGTAGTTTGTTTGCAACTCAGTTATAGGCCAAGTGGAATGTAAAAATAAGGTATGGTATAATACATTGTGCAGTGTGTACTCTATGTGAGGCAGCTCATCATTACTCTCATAAATGTGCCAAAGCTTTCATCCTTCAGTTGTTTTAAGTAGGAAGTTAATCATCTTTATTAAGTGTTTCCCAGAGAGTGTTGTTTTAACAAAGCTTCTTTTTTGTAGTATGATTTTCAGATTTTGTTTCATTAACTGGGTTGAGTCCTTTAAGAAAATGACATTATCATGGTGGTCTTTTGTTTACATAGGATTATTTTTTTTGGAAAACTTAATTTGATATATTTATATAATTCATTAAAGTATAGCTGATAATATTTAAAGGTTGACCATTTTTCTGAAACAGAAAAAGTTAGAAACCAATGTATTTTGCTATTCTATTAGAATCTGGAGTTTTGCATGTTTTTATATTAAAAACCATTGCCTTTATTCAGTTTAAATAAATGCTGTAGCTTTCCAGAACAGTTAAAAACAGTGGGCTAAAAATTCTGAATTTACAATTGTGGCTGTGGCGGTTTTGATGAATGTTAATTGGTTAATTTGCATAGCATGCCAATCATTGATTCATTCATTTTCACTCATTTTGTTATACTTATGCATTTTAGTTTGCATTTTTCTAATTACTCTGAAGTATTGTCTTCCTTTCTAAAAACAAAGTCTCTCTGTATGTGAAAATACTTACCTTCCCTTGTTTTCCTTTCTCTTTTGTGGAATTTTTCACTTTTGGGGAAGATGACCTTAAGTGATAAAGATAAGTCATGGATGACTTGTGTAGTAAAATGATAAGGTATTCCCATATTCTTCCAAAACTCTCTACTTCAGCTGCCCCCATCCCTTTTTATGGATTATGCCTTTGTATCGAGAATCCTTCTTCATTGAGCTGTCCAGAAAGATACCTAAGTTCTTTTTACAGGTCTGGAAGTTCTCCATGTCTTCCTTGGGGCCAATATTAGGAGTGATTGTAAATTGCAAGAAAGCAAAAATAAAAATTCAGATATAATGAACATTGCATGACAGAGGTGATTGAGTTCTTGGAAGTAAACAGTTGTTGGATCTAATTGTGAAGCTTAATTGTTTATAGCAGTAACATGTAGAATTTATGAGTTTGGATGCTCTATTCACAGTAAATGTAAGTAGTGTTAACCCCAAGTAACCATATGAATGGTGTTACTTCAAGTCATGCTCCTTATTCAGGAAACCAGATGACAGTAATATTGCTCCAGTCATGTTTCAGAATCTTCTATGAAAGAAGGTTTGAGAGTGCCCTGTGGTTGTTCTCAACACTGTTTAATGACTTCTTTGCCATTCATATATGTAACATGCATCTCTCACTTCACTTGAGTGATTCTCAATGGCAGTGGCAAAGAGTGGCTGAGAATAGGGCGTAGTGGGAAAGTTAACAGAATGCTGGGGCATATGCTCTAAAAATGTCTCCAGAAAATTATGACCTACTATCCCCCCAATGCCACCTACCCTACTACTGTTGAAAACAGCGAGAAATATGAGGAAATACTACATAAAATGCTATGTCAATAGAATGGAAATTTTCTAATAAATATACTATTTTCTTGGACAATTATGAATTATCAAGGTTGATTGTAAAAGAAAAACATTGTATAGATCAATATCATGAAAAAAATTTAAAATTTCAAATATTTATATCCAAAAACAAGTTTTAGAAGCAGTGTTCTATAGGTAAGTTCTTTCACACTTTCAAGGAACAAATAACTCTGATGAGCAGTTTCTGCCCAACTATGTATGATCCCAATATTTTAAAACAAAATGCATGTGCATACTTTCATTAATAGAAAAAAGGCACTGGAAACAAGTCCCTAAAAATATTAAAAGCATTTATTTATATCTGGTTGGTGAAATTTGGGATTTTGTATTTTTCTTTACACTGTACTTTCCAAGTTTTCTATATTGAGCACATGGAATACTTTTAATAACTTTATCTTTACAATTTCATAATACAAGTCAATTAATTATCCTTTCTTGAAGAAAGAATGTAGATGTGAAAATAGTGAGTGACTGGATACCTGAACGCAGTATATAGAAGTCTATGACAAATATATAACTTACATCAAAGAGTCTCTTTATGGAGTAACTGTTGTCACTGTTATTAATTCTTGAGCAATTCCCCTAAGGTGGTGACCCTCCATCCTGGTTAGAATCATTTGGGAAGTTTAAAACTTATTTCCCAGACACTGGTATACCTATTTCAAAGCTTCCCAGGTGATCCTAACATGTAGCCAGGCTCAGATCATTGTCAGAGGCTCACCAAGTGTTTGTTAGAGGGTTCTGATGCTTGGCTCCTTTCAGCAGCCAAGAAAGTGGAAGCCAGGGGGCCCTCTGGCTGGATGAGCTGAGACAAGTGAAAGCCCATCCCCACCTTTAGTCTGGTTTTTGGCCCTTTGAATGAAGGACCAGAGCTTGCACTTAACTTCACCATTGTGTTTGCCAGATGTCCAGTATGAATATTTGTCCTTCACTGAGATGCAATTTGGGATAATAGCTCTCTAGTGAAAATTACTCAGTATGAGGCTATTGTTTACATGAACTCTTCAGTTCAACCCTTCTTAGGGATAAGTAGTTTTTTTTTGGTTCCTAGTGATGTGCAGTTCCAGGAATTTCCATTACACCTGGCCTGGATGTCAATTCTATTTCTTATCACTCAATAAAACTATTTATTAGGAAAACAAGGTTTAAAAGTGCCAGACTACATACAATACAGCCCTTGCAAATCGTAAATGTCCTAAATCTTGTTGGACGGCAGAAGAGGTAACTAAATATGTATTTTCTTATGCCTTGTGGCTGGGAGTTGGATCCTTGAAGTATGCCGGGGAATGAGACTGTGCAGATGGTTAGAAGTCAAGTGGGAAGGGTTTGGACAAAGGCTGCTGGCTCCTATCTAAAGCCTGGCCATGGGCTTGGACTTGTCAGCTCTAGATCCACTTAGTGATTATCACAAATAGGACGCCCAGTTTCTTGGCAGCAGCCGAGGATGAGGAGCCAGGTGGGCTTAAAGAATGTGACATGAAACTGCTGTGGTATGCAGTTCTTGGTTTTTCCATTGAACTGTAAAAGTGGGAGCAGTAACGATAAATGATCTAGGAAAACATGAGGAGCAGGATCTTTCCTTTCCTTCCCAAGTATCCGCTAAACTCTTATGTCCCATCTATTTTAGATAAGTTATCTTTAAAATCAATAGCCCTGTGGAGCAGTAAGGAAATCTTTGCTATACCTATTTGGCTATTGGGACATTTAAAGCTTTCAAGCTTTCATACAATCCAATGTCCTTTCCTTCCTGCCCTCATCATGTAGAGAACCACAAAGATTTTGTAGATACAAGTATTTTCCATCAAGCTTATGAATAACACTACTTGGCAGAAGACTCTGCACAAAGAACCAGATTGCAATGTTTTGTAATGACTTTACATACAATGTGCCTTAATTACAGGCAAGCCTGTCAAGAGCTTATTCCCACATGTGTCAACACTTTCTTAATACACTGTAATTCATCATGTCAGCATGGCAGAAACAAGGTACTCTACGTCCTCACATTCATCCTTCTCCAAGTGCTGGTCTTCAATTATGTGTCCCACTGCAGCATCTTCATCTGGTGAACAAAGAACAGACTCTAGCATTGAAACAGTAAGGTCCCTGGAGTCCATCAAAGTTGTACATCACCAAGCCCTTTAGTCTGCTCTCCATAGCACTCTGCATCCAAAAAGCACTGCTTTATTGTCAAAAGGATGTTCACTTAATAACAGCAGTAAATCTTGAAAGGCAGTCTAATTTTAGACAGAAAACTTGGCTAAAAGGGAATCCTATCATTTACCCTTTTGACAATTTTATTCACTGGGTTTGTTTTCATGATAGTTGTGTGATTAAATTAAGATGGGGAATTATTTCTTTTTCTTTTTTTTTTTTTTAAGGAATGCATTTTGGATTGGGGGAAGGAGGGCAGAAAGGGGAAAAAAAAAAAGAAATCCAAATAAGAAACACTGTATTTCAGTTGGAAAGAGAGTAATTTGAAATGCTATGTTATGTTTTCTGGATCATCTCTTAACCCTTTGGCTCTTCTGCGTGAATTTAGAAATGGGCTCTGAGTCTGATTTTAGATGGTTTGGGGGGAAAAGTGGTGAATCTGAGTGCTATCTCAGAGAAAAATTGGCATTTGGCATTGGATTGCAAAGCAAGTTTGCTTTTAATAGTCGTTCAGATGACTTTATTTCACTTTTGTGTTTCATTTTTTAACTGGGGAGAGGATATAAATTTGTCTTCTCAAAGTTTCAGGTTGCATGAGATGATTATGCTTCTTACGATCTCTTGGGTAATGCAAGTGTTTTAGAGAGTTCAGAAGGAAGGGACCAGGATATAGATATGGAAGCAGAAATGTTCTTCCTGGAACTGCTGAGGCTTCAAGGAAAGTTCTCTCTATATGTCCATGCCATCTGTTGAACTTAGTTATTCCTTATTCTCAGCTGTAGAAATACATGAGTGGTGTTAATGATGGCATCTTGGTAAACTTGTTTTGCTTCAATCCTTTGTATTGTTTATATTGGAGCAAATTACATGTGGTAGAGGTTACATGAATAGGATTTAAATTTTAATATTTGTCAAATATTGGGTAGGTATTTTAACAGGCATAAGAATGCCATAGTACAAACTTGAATAATAACAAACACACTTCCCTGTCATAAGTTTTATCTTTTCACATATATGCACATAATCATGACACAGTTATGATGAGGTTGAGGCATAAAAGGAAGCATACATTTTTCTGTCTTCTAGAGTCTTGCAGTCTTGGTGTGTGTGGCATGTATGGTTCAGTGCCAGTGGGAGAGTACTGACAGTAAATGTCATGGAAGGAAGGGGTGTAGGGTGGTGTTAGCTTGAGGGAGGAGTTCTCACTGGAGTTAGGGTCTGATTAGTAAGAGAGCTTATTAAATCAGAAGAGAGCAATTCCAGGGAGAAAAACAACACACAGTAACTTTTCTGAGTACATAATGCAGACATTTCTAAAGCTAGTTATCTAACAAAATGCAATGTTAAAATATACATTGAATGACTTGATAGGATTATAAAACTGAATGTATAGATTTTTTTCTCCCAAATTGCTTCTTTTCTTATGTTCCTTTGTATATTCATAGAACCAACACAGTCTCGCTCTCTTCCAGGTTCTAAATTCCAAAGGGATCTTTGCTTCTTCCCTTTCCCTCTTTTGCTTCCACCCACATACGCACAAACCCTGTTGATTTTCTATTGTATAATACTTCTCCAAGCCCTCCCTCCTTTCACTAATCCCTTATCCTAGACCTCAGACTAGCAACAAGTTTTCCACTGGGCTCTCAGTCTCCATTCCTCTCCTTGCCTAATTTATTTCTATGCTTAGCTGTCAGATTTAGTTTTTTTTTTTGAAGCATAGATCATCTACTCTACCACTTAAAAACCTTCAGTGCCTCACTGCATATAGCAAAAGGTCCAAATTCCCTATCCTGCATGCAAAAACTCCCAATTTTTGCTCTTAGAGCTTTTCCTACTCTATAATTCAGTTAAGCACACTTTACTCCATGCTTCCCTTCTTTTTTGACTGGAGTCCAAGCTCCCTCCATCTTATTATAACACCTTTTCAGTAAGTGAACCCATAGGCACAACAATACTTATTTTCACACATTGTTTACTCTGATACTCTAATGATTATAACTAGACATATGGCCCTGACTAACTGCAAGGTACCTGGGAATTGTGGAGGAACATAAGGAACACTGGTGGTGGGTATTACCAGCTCTGTCACAGAAAATAAAGAGTTAGTAAGAAATGCGGTGGTAGAGACACAACTGTTAAAATAGAAGATTACAGTTTGCCTGTTACCAGCTGCATGGCTTTGGCAGGTTTTTTAACTCTTTGTGTCTCAATTTTATGTGTCTGAAATGTGCATTGTTATGATAATGATGCCTATCTCATAGTGTTGTAGAGTTTATAATTCTTATAAAACAGTTGGAAGTGTGCCTGGAACATTGTAAGCTTGAGTTGATGCTAGCTGTGAATATTATTATATGGACAACTTGGGATAACAGTCAAAGAAAACTATGACTTGGACTAAAGTTCTTAAAAATAAGACTCAATGGGAAAAAAAGTTACTTTTTAGACTTGATAGGCTTTGGGGAAATAATCAGTGACCAAATATCATTTTCTTAAGGAGTTGGTAAACTCTTTCATAAAGAAGAAATATGGTTGCTTTGTTGTTATTTTTTTTTAAGGGAGGCTTTCTAAAAAAATTATTATCAGCAAACCTTATTTTAAATCTGTGACATGAGTAAAGAAGATTCAGTTGACATGATCAGTTATTTAATTATTAGAATGTAGATGAACTGAAAGAATGATCTTTATAACTCTCACAATAGCAGATAGTAGAGATGCCCATTTGTGAAGAAAATCTGTAACTGTGGTTAACAGATTAATTCAAAAGGCGATGGCGCCTGTGGCTACAGTACAGAGGTGTGGTTGGTTATAGCACACCCTTGAGCTGGACAGTAGGCTCCAAGTCCCGACTCTGCCTCTTCTTCTTACTAGCTATGCAGTCTTAATTCTCCTGTGCCTCAACATCATCATCTATAAAATAGGAATAATAGTTGTACCCAGCCATCCAAAAGGGTCATTGTTTGGGTAAAAGCATTCAGAGAGCTAAAATACTTTGAAAATGCTAGTTCCATAGTAAATGCTCTTTAATTATAGTTATTGTTATTAACTAACTGAGGACTATGAAAATTAGAAATTATAGTAAAGGTGCTAAGAACAATAAGATAAAAAGCCAAGATTAGAAATGGATAAAAATGTCAACAACTCTCAATAAACACGGAAAGGTAGTAAGTTATGGAACAGTCATCAACAGAATATTATTAGAATCATGTAAGCTCAGGCATAGTATGTGGGAGTATGCCACGGCAAGTGTTCTTATTCTTATAAGGTTATGGACAAGATAATTGAATAAGGTATATCTCACCTTGAGTTTATTGGATGACCCAGAAAGATAGCAAAACTGACAGATTGTTCATTTTAGGGCAGGAATTACTTAAGCATATATCTAGCTAAGTCAGCAATGTGGGTCTGAGCTTAGTGTTCACATGCATCATTACTTGCAAAGGTAGGGGCTCTTTCAGGTTCCAAAGTCAGGGGCAGTGTGGAAGCAACCACCTGGCTAATTTGGGCCAAAATGCCAGAGCAAAATTAGGGGAAGGAAGCTTTTCAATTTAAATTATCTGGAAAATTGCTTTAATTCTCACCATCATTTTGCGTGTTACAAACATTCCTGACTTCTACATATATTGAAAAACAAGTTTATGTACTGAGGATTTTTTTCACATGCTTTAATAAGGAATGTTTGCTTTGTTTTGAAATTTCTTGGCCTTACTTTTAGTGTGTCAGACTAAACATAGATACCAGGTACATATTCAGATAAGTGTTATTTATTTTTAATTTTGTTTTTCTTTAGCCAGGAGGAGGAAACTTGGATTCATTAGCAGTTGAACTAACGCATGGAAAATCAGAATGTGGCATTTGGGGGCATAGTGTGTCTTTACAAAAGCATTTTCAATATTGTTTATATTAGAGAAACAAAATTCATTTTCTTAATATACTTAAAGGTTGCTGAAATATTGGCAAATATAGAAGATGTAATAATATTTAATGGTTTCTAGGAAGAGATATCACAATTTGTTAATTTTAGTTATCAAGTTTCAAAATCTCGACATAAGGAAGACCAAACTTTTTGATTGGAGGAATTTCAGTGTATGCACATACAAAGCAATCAGAGTGGAAAAGTTCCAGAGTTAGAAATCTAAGAGATGGGCTCCTGTTGAGCTGGGGTTACAACTCTGACTTCTCAAGCAAATCACTAAACCTCATCAAGCCTGTCTTCTCATCTGTAAAGTGGGAATTGTAACATCCTTTATGATCCATAGGTTTGTAGTATACATATGATAAATTAAAAATACTTTTCCTATTGTAAAGTGCTAGCAAATGAAAATATATTATTATTATTTTACCATAACTGCCATATTGAACTTATATTAAAGTAGAAAACAAAGACCTACTCATTGCCAATGCATAAACACACAAATATTGTTAAATATACCATAACTTTTCTATTTTTGGCTAAGTATTCAATCTTTCTAAATATTCTTTCTTTTAGAAGACAGAATAAGAAGCATTTTAAAAATAGGTGAAGACATTGTTGGTTGGAATATAAACTGATATATCCCCTATGCCTCTGTGGAAAATATGGAGGAAAATATGTGGAAAGTATGGAGGTTTCTCAAAAAAACTAAAAATAGATCTAGCAGTTCTGTTCCTACTAAGCTAATGTGAAAACACTAATTTGAAAAGATAAACACACTTCTATGTTCTTAGCAGTACTATTTACAATTTAGCCAAGACTTGGAAATAATCTAAGTGCCCAGTAATGGTTGATTGGATAAAGAAGATGTGGTACATATATACAATAGATAGTACTAGCAAAAAAAAAGATGAACTCTTGCCCATTTGACAACATGGGTAGAACTGGAGGGGATTATGCTAATTTAAATAAATCAGAAGGAGAAAGACAAATACCAGATGACTTTACTTATGTGGAATATAAAGAAACAAAGAAACAGGCAAAACCAAACACACTCTAGATTCAGATTGCAAAATTAGAGTTGTCAGAGGAGGATTGGGAGTGAAAGCAGAGTGGAGGGCGTTCAATGGACTGTAGTGGAAGTTTATACTGGCACTTTGATGGTGGATATGGTGTGGTATCATATACTTGAAGAGGTATGAACCTGTACTCCTAAAACATATATAGTGTTGTAAACCAATGTTACCACAATAAAAATTATTTAAGTGAAAATATTGAAAAATGAAATTTAAACAGGCAAAAGAAATCACAATTACTATCTCCTTTGTCCTGAGTTTATCCAGTCACCCATGTCTGATAGTGAGTAATCTATACATGAATACACTTTTAAGACCATAAAGTATTATTATGTGTTTAATTTCTTCAGTAGGGGATGGGAAGATTTTCATTCAGTTCTAAAGTAATATTTTTGTCTGAAATTAACATTTTTCTGCATAGTTAGACTTCCTTTTCTTGTTTCTTGTGTCTTTTTGGCATGAAATAGACAACTGAATACTCCAAACCTTCCAGGATTTTGCCTTCTTCCTCAGGAATTCATTATTGGACTCTTGACCTTTGACTTCTTTCATATTGCTCTCAAAGAGAGACCTCATCTGACTGTTCTGGTGAAAGAAAGGAGAGATATTTATAGAACACTGAGTTATTATACAGGATTGTGTGTCTATGGCTAAATACTGGGTTTCTGCTTTCAAATTAGTAGTTTACTATGTTTTCTTAAGTGATGGAAATTTATGGAGTTATTGTAGTTGAATTCTTGTTCCTAAAACAAAAACAAGAAATACCATGTGCTGATTTCTTTCTGTCTTATGTCTTTGGATGACTTATATTGTCTTGAAATAGCATGCAAGAGTGTTATAGATATTTTTCCTAAAATCTGAAATTTCTTTTCTGGGCGGGTACTCCATTGGTACTTTATAGTAAGTGATGTTCTCACACCTGTGAAATTACTAATAGATTGGTGTTTACAACACCTTAGGCTATTGGCCATTTCTTTGACTTTGTTAATATTTTGCTAATGATTTAGTAAACTGGTAAAAAAATGAAACTATGTGTGTTTTTATAATTATCTAGGAGGCTTAAAACATATTTCAAATCATTAAATCATTAAAATAATTTATGTATTCTCCCCTAACAGAGGGAGAGCATAACTCTCACTCCTTAGGTATAAGACATAATACTTCTTTCCAGACTGTACAATGTTAAAATGGGAGATAAGAAAGGGAAGGAAGAATAATTTTACAGGAGAAGCCTGGCAAATACTAATTCAGCCAGGTGATCAAGGCCAAAGTTGACAGATATAAATCATGTATCTGTTATGATGTGATGAAGATGCCACCTTATCTCTGTGGTCTTCTTAATAACCCATAACCCCAGTCTTGTCTTGAGGAAAATAGCACATAATTGAAACAGTGGGATATCCTGTAAAATATCTGACTAGGACTCTTCAAAACTGTCAAGGGCATTAAAAATAAGGAAAACTTGAGAAAATGCCACAAAATAATGAAATGTGAGAGAACATAGAAAAAAATCATTAGGTAAAATTAAGGGAATCTAAATAGACTATGATCTTTAGTTATTAATAATGCAGGTATGTTGCTTCATTAATTATAACAAGCATATGTTAAAAATAGATGAAACTGGATGTGGGGTATATAGGAACTCTGTACTATCTTTTAATTATCATATAAATCTAAAACTACTATAAAACATGAAGTCTGTGTTTTTTAAAAAAGGCACTTTGACATCTTTCCAAATACTGTTAGTATTTTGTCTTTTTATTTTAAGTATGTATTTGCAGTATCTAGCAAAGAAAGTTGAGGTGGCTAGGATTAGTTATTCCTCTAAAATCTTCCTATACTAAAAATAAGTGCCAGAAGAAATTCTTCTCTAGTACTATCATTCATTAGCAAGCAATCATAAGACAGTTCATATAACCTGTAAGTTTGACCCATATCTTGTATTAAAGATTTACATGAAGCAGACATGTTATTCCAGAATTTTGTGCCCTCCAGTAGCTACCATGAAATCAGAGGTCCTCTTGAATCAAAAACTGAATCAAGCACCATTCCTAATCATTCAGGTTACAGAAGTCACTGGATTTCCAGACTTTGTTCATGCAAAGGTGTTTTTAAATGTTTTGACCAATTGACATATTTCATATTTCTAATTTCAGCCCATGTTTGTTATTCATCATGCTCAATCACTACTCACTAGTTTAACCAATAAAGTTTGTTTTTCATATTTAGAAAATAATAAAGTAGTTTGTTGATTAAGATGATGGTAGCTAAAGAAATTGTAATGAGGGCTCGCAGGGGAAATCTGCGAAAACCTTCAAAGGCAAGATAATCCTAATTCTAATAAAACTTAACCAGGGTATAGGAAAAGAAGGAAGATTTTAAAAAATTGTTTTATATAAGAGATAATATTGATCCCAAATCTGGCCAAAGGCTGCATACACACCCACACACACGAAAGGACAGGAAAGGAAAGGAAGGAAGGAAGGAGGGAGGGAGGGAGGGAGGGAGGGA
>PVIJ01021438.1:0-18486 GCA_004024925.1 Scalopus aquaticus | reverse complement strand
CTACTGATTTTTGTGCATTGATTTTGTATCCTGCTACATTACTGAATTGGTCTATAGTTTTGAGTAGTTTTTCTATGGAGTTTTTAGGATTCTCTATGTATATAATCATATCATCTGCAAATAGTGACAGTTTAATTTATTCCTTCCCTATTTGGATTCCTTGTCCCTCTTCTTCTTTTCTTATTGCTCTCGCTAGGACCTCAAGTGTTATGTTGAAAAGCAATGGTGAGAGTGGGCATCCTTGTCTTGTTCCTGATTTTAGGGGAAAGGCTTTCAGCTTCTCACCGTTGAGTATAATATTGGCTGAGGGTTTGTCGTGTATGGCTTTTATTATGTTAAGGAATGTTCCTTCTATCCCAAGTATTTCAAGGGTCTTTATCATAAATGGATGTTGCACTTTGTCATATGTTTTCTCAGCATCTATTGATATGATCATATGGTTTTATTTTTCTCTTTGTTGATGTGTTGGATTACATTGATTGATTTTCGGATGTTGAACCATCCTTGTGTCCCTGGAATAAATCCCACTTGGTCGTGGTGTATTATCTTTTGGATACATTGTTGGATCCTGTGCTAAAATTTTGTTAAATATTTTTGCATCAGTATTCATTAGGGAGATTGGTCTGTAGTTTTCTTTTTTTGTATTGTCTTTGTCTGGTTTTGTTATTAGAGTAATATTTGCTTCATAGAATGTGTTTGGTAGTACTCCTTCCTTCTCAATTTTTTGAAAGATTTTGTGAAATATAGGGATTAGTTCATTTTTAAACGTTTGGTAGAATTCATTTATGAAACCATCTGGTCCTGGGCTTTTGTTTTTGGGGAGGGTTTTGATTACTGCTTCAATTTCGTCGCTTGAGATTGGCCTGTTTAGGTGTTCTGTATCTTCTTTATCTATTTTTGCTTTGGCTGTGTAGTTTCAGGAATTTGTCCATTTCCTTTAAGTTGCTGAACTTGTTTCCATATAGCTGTTTATAATAATCTCTGATTATTCTTTTGATTTCTACTGTGTCTGTTGTAATTTCTCCTCTTCCATTTCTTATGCTGTTTATTTGTGTGTTCTCTCGTTTTCTTTGTAAGCCTTGCTAGAGGTTTGTGTGTTTTGTTTATTTTTTCGAAGAACCAGCTTTTGGTTTCATTGATCTTCTGTATTGTTTTTTTGATTTCCATTTCATTTATTTCTTCTTTGATTTTTATTATTTCCTTTCTTATACTGACTTTGGGTTTTTCTGTTGTTCCTTTTTCAGTTCTTTGAGGTTGGAGATTAGATTGTTTCTTGATGTGAGCCTGTATTGCTATGTATTTCCCTCTTAATGCTGCTTTTGCTGTGTCCCAAACGTTCTGGAAAGTTGTGTCTTCTTTGTCATTCATTTCTGGGTATTTTTTAATTTCTTCTTTGATCTTCTCATTAGTCCAGTGGTCTTCGAGCAGTGTGGGTTTCAATCTCCATGATGTAAAAGGGTTCCTTTTTTTCTTTTCATGGTTCATTTCTGGCTTGATGGCTTTATGATCGGAGAAGATAGTAGGTATGTTTTTGATCTTTGTTTGTCTGTGGAGGTTTGTTCTGTGACCTAGTATGTGATCAATCCTGGAGTATGATCCGTGTGCACTTGAGAAGAATGTGTATTCAGATTTTTGGGGGTGCAGTGCCCTATATATATCTGTTAAGCCCATGTGGTCTGGGTCCTTATTTAGTGCTTTAATGTCCTTGCTTATTTGTTGTCTCATTGATCTGTCCATTTGTGATAATGGGGTGATGAAGTCTCCTACTATATATGTATTTTCTCTAATGTCTGTTTTTAGAGATGATAATAATTGTCTTATATATATTTTAGTGCTCCTTCATTTGGGGAGTATATGTTGATGAGGTTTTTATCATCTTGCTGAATTTTCCCCTTTATCATGATGTAGTGACCATCTATTTTTTTCCTTTTTACCTTTTTTAGTTTGAAATCTGTTTTATCTGATATAAGTATAGCTGTCCCTGCCTTGTTTTTAGGTCAGTTTGCTTGTAGGATTGTTTTCCAGCCTTTACTTTCAGTCTGTGTTTATCTTTTGTGGCTAAATGTGTTTCCTGTAGACAGCAGAAGGTTGAGTCCTGTTTTTTAATCCATTTTGCTACTCTTTGCCTTTTTATTGATGAGTTGAGTCTGTTTACATTTAGAGTTAATATTGATACATTTGCATCTGTATTGGCCATTTTGTTTGTCTTTTTATGGTTTTATTCCTGGTCTTATTCTGGTCTTTTTCATACCTTTGTTGGTTTTGGTTTTAGGACTTCTTGTAGTATTGTTTGTATTGGGGGGTTTAGTCATGACGAATTTCTGGAGACTCTGCTTGTCTTGGAAGATCCTTATCCTTTCTTCATAGAGGAAAGAGAGCTTTGCGGGATAAAGTATTCTTGGTTGGGATTTATTGTCTTGGAGTTTGTTGAATATGTCTCTCCATTTTCTCCTTGCCCGTAGCATTTCTTCGGAGAAGTCAGATTTCATCCTGATTGGTTTTCCTTTATAAGTTATTTGTTTCCTCCCCCTTGCCCTCTTCAATATTTTTTCCTTGTCCTGTATTTGTGTGAGTTTAACTATGATATGTCTAGTTGTAGGCCTTCTGCATCGTGCTGATTTGGAGATAGTCTTGCTTCTTGTATGCTGATTTTCATACTTGGGAAGTTTTCTTCTATCACCTCCTTAAATAGTTTCTCTGCTCCTTAGTCCCTCTCCTGTCCTTCTGGGATTTCTATAACTCTTATGTTTCCTTTTTTCATGGTGTCAGATCTTGAATTGTTTTCTCATTCTTTTCCCTTCTTGCTTCTAATTCCTTTTCCCTTTTGGATCTTTTAATATTTGCATCTTCGAGATCGCTCATGCGGTCTTCCATTTCATCAATTCTACTTTTATTGCTGTTCCTGGAGATCTTTAGTTTAAGCTCTTATTCTCCTTCTTTAGGGTCTCGATTTCTTTCTTCAGATTATTAATTGTTTTTTCCATTTCTTTCTTTTCCTTTGTCATGATTTCCTTAATCATGATTCTAAATCTTTTTCTGTCAGAGAGAGAAGTTCTTCTGTGTCATTGTCAATGAGTTTTGGTGCTTGATTTTCTTTTTGTTCCTTATCCTTTCCCTGAGGGCTTACTTGGTTGTTTGTATTTTTCCTTCTCCCTGTTTGGTTCTGATTTGTTGTAAGTGTTGGGAGATTGTGGCTCTGGTATTGGCAGGCATCTGTTTGGGTTCTCCTTCTTGGATGTCGGGGGGTGGAGATCAAACCAATTCTGGCCCTGTTAGGCCAAACCCCTGGTGGTGGTGGTGGGTGGTGTTCCCAGTGCTAGCTCCACTCAGTTCTAAGAACCCCAGTTCTGAGGTCTGTGGCTGTTTTGCACTAGATCCTTGTAGGCTAGGGAGGATAATTTCTTGAGATTTTTTTCTTTTAGTGGTTTCTGCTGAGATGGTAGTTGCAGGTTTAATTTAGGAGGTCTTCTGTAGTCTTTTTGCCCCTGAGGTCTTGAGGTGTTTGGGTGGCCCCACTGCTGGCATTTTGTCCCCTTTCAGGTGTCAGATGCTGCTGCCTTCAGTTTTCTTTCTGTCTCCGTCCCTGCTAGTATTCTCGCTATAGATCCTCCTGCTGTTTCCTCGAGTGTTTACTAGAGGTTATCACCACTGTTGGGGTTGGGTCTGGTGGGGAGGAGTCACCTGAGGCCAACACTGCGCCTCTGTGCCTCTGATTTCATCACTATAGGGCGCGGCCACTTTACGTGGGGTAGGGGGTGGGGGCAGGTGGCTGTGTGTTGCCTCAGGTAGTTGTAATTTTGAGTCCCACCAGGAGTCTCCAGTTGTTTCAAGCCCTGCCCTGGAGATGCAGTTTCAAGCGCTTCTCCCATGCCTGGAGGCGGTCGCAGTAGCCTAGCTCGCAGTATTTATGTGGGGTTTGTGGAGGTGACCCCCTCCCGCGGTATTTCTCTCGCGTGGCACTCAGAACAGGGAGCCTCAACCGCTTGCGGTTTTTGTCCTGTGCTTCTCCCGCACCTGGACCCGGGAGGCTGTTTGCGCGGTTCTTCCAGTGGCTAGAGAATATTAGCACTACTTGGGGGGGAGGGGAGACCACCACCCCAGAGTTCTGTTCTGACTCTGTCCCCAGAGTCTCTGTTCCAGAGTTCTGTTCCAAAGGGGAGCTAGAGTGCTGGCTCCATAACAGAGGCGGGGGGAGGGGCTACCCCACGGCTGCTTGGGTCTTTGTTCTGGGTCCCACCAACTTCCCCAGTGAACTCTGCCCTCTGCTGGGCTCTATTGCTACCTGGAGGGACTGCTGGTGTCAGTCTCGAGTTTATCACTCTGCCTTCCCTGGGGAAATGCCTCTGCCCACCTTTCTTTTTCTGGGTCTCCTCAGGTGCCTCTCATCTCAGTTTCCTGGTCCGGTTTTGTGTTGAGAGGAGGGGAGAGGGGATCTGGTAGTTCTTTCTTCTCCTTAGTCAGTCTTTTCAGCTTTTTTCCAAGTCCTACTCACCCGTGAGGGTGTTAGATTTATGTAGCGTTTCTGGATCTTCTCTGGGTTTGGCTGATGCCCCCTTATAAACAGCTTTTCTTTTGGAAGAGTTGATTCTAGCGTCCCTTCACTGCCATGTTGATGACGCCATCTTATATATATATTTTAAAGATTTATTTACTTATACATACAAGCTGGGATGCCGGCCAGAGGTGTGGGGCGGTGAGAGGGTTCACCAGAGACAGAGTGGGGAGCAGAACAGTCAGATCAACCGAAATACACTGCTGAGGGGAACATTGGGCAAGGCAGGAGAGGTCTGCTGTGCCATGTGGGAATCTCCATGGTAGGGCATTGAACTCGCCCTCCAGCTGCGGACAGCTCCACAGCACTGTGCTTAACCTGTTGTGCCACAGGGAGTCCCCTTATAGAAATATTTAAGATTAAACCTATTAGTGAAAATTCACATTCTTAAACTAGCTTTCTGATTCTGTCAACTACTGTGGATTCTCTATCCTGAACATTTTTCACCATTGTTATTCTAGCAAATATCTCTCCAGGTATTTCCTTTTATATGTATCAAAAAATTTCCAAGTAGTTTAATCCTTTCCTAACCCTATATAATGACCTGGTTTCCTTCACAGTTTAGAATTTTTACTTAAAGTGCATTGAAAATAAAATGCACATTGCTGTGGGCTCTGTGAAAATCAGTATTGTGTGTGTTTGCTTTTTTTTTTTAAAGATACTCTTCAATAATCATTTTGTAAACAATTTTAGTGGATTAATATTGATTTAATATAAATGATAATAGTGGTAACTCACAATATATAATAATAATAAATTGCTTCTTCCTTTATAAAGGCTGATAAATGATGTCCTCCTTTTTTATAAAGGCTTCAGGTAAGATTTGAGTTTTAAGTAAAGTCTTAGGCAGTTTAGGCTCTGCAAATAACAGCTCCAGCAATAAATCAAAGAATGATGTTTATATTCTTATAGAAAGATCATTACCAATTGATCTTTTTGGCAAAACTTATGTACATGAATAGCTGTAGAATAATGGAAGTAGAATGAGTATATCTCTTTGAAGGTGACCAACAATGTTGTATGATGTGATAAATCATTTGAAAGCATCTACTGGAACATGTGGAAATAGTGACTTTATTTTGATGATACATTGGCAAAAATTCATGTTGGCTTTTTGTCTGAGAAATATCATTGTTTTTAATAGTATATTCCATGGTGAAATATGGCTTTGGCTATCCAGGCTTCAGGAAAAAAACATTTGATCTTAGGGAATTTAGGAAAATTGATTTGACATGCATTCTTTCAGTGAGTACCCAGTGATGAACTAGTACCTCTGAGGTTGCAATATTGAAAGACAGGAATTGGCATGGCCCTTATAAGAGAGAGAGACATTAAACAAATAGTTATGAGCAATTACTTAATTACAGTTGTAATCAATGTAATAAAAGAAAAATATAGTTAAAAGAGTAAGTGGAGTGACCAGACAATAGTTGCTGAATATTCAGGCTGCAAAATAGAATTCATAACAGTCCTTTCTGAAGGATCATATCTGGGAGTTTCAAATATGATACTTATGACTGGCAAACGGAAGGGAAGAGAGGTGGAGGAAACTAATGTTTATCGAGCCTTAACTGTGTGTCATGCATCTTAAATATTGGGTTGTCAGAAAAGTCATGACACATTTTTGCTTGAAAAACAGAAAAAATACATTGTGACTTTTCTGGCAACCCAATATTTAATTTTAAGAACAGCTCTAAAAAAGGAAATTATTATTCCCATTCATACATGAAGAAACTGAAGTATAAAGAAATCAGTTATTTGTTCATGTTTTGCAGACTTAAGCACAAACTCCACTGACCCCACCATGCTACTCCAGCTTTACACTTTCTAGTAGATTCTTCATGTTACCAATAACTTTCTTTGCCTTAGCCAACCCGCTTCATGGATATTTTTTGTAAAATATTGAAGAATGCTATCATACAACTGAGTTCCCTCTCTTCACTCTATACTCTTAAGGAAAACATAAAATGAAACATAATTTGTGACCTGAGGAACTATGTAAAAGTTAACATCCTCATGACCACTTGAAATAGTTTTACCTGAAAAAACTATACATGTTTAGGAAAAAAAACATTGTAAAAACAGGTGATCCAGGAACTATGATTTATTTAGCTTTCACCAGAGAAAATCGTCAAATCCACAAGTGCATGTTTGGCTATGTGCTCTTATGCAATGTGGGATCTTTAAATTAGATTTCACAAAGTACAGGTTTAAAAAAATGTTAAATGAAAAATATTTCAGGCATGTGAAGCAATTATTGAATTACAGTTGCATGTATATAAATATACATATATGTATATAAATATACATATATGCATATAAATATATATGTATATGAATATCTTTTTGATTCATATCATATCCTCTGTGAATGTAGAGATGATCCACAAAGTAGTGACAAATAACATAAAAACAGAAAAGAAGACGAAAACTGCTTTAGGCTAAGAGAATTGAATGCATAATTCAGTAGTTAAGGAGAATAAATTTATGGCCAACTGATCAGTTAACATTATTTGTGGCTTCCTGTGGTTAAATGATATAGCTAATTCCATTCTCTTTCATGAACCACTAACAACATTCATTTGCCAATATGAGAATTAAGCTGATACATTCAGTAAATGGTTCTAAAAACCAACTAATAAAAGTAGAAGTTGTGAATATTAGCCTATCAGTATCAGTTTTGGGTTTCTCACAAAACACCAAGCCTGCTTCCCAGAAATTTCTATTACATTGGTATCATTTGGTATTGGACATTAGTTATTTACTTATAAAATATGCACTCATTACAAAAGTCTGTGAGTGCAGTTGCATTAATTATTCATTCTAAGATTCTGAAACATGTTGGAGGTTCCGAAAGGTAATTTCAACTACTGATGGGAAATGTTCCACATGAGAGACCATCAGCAAGATTTCAGGAAGTGGGTCCTGGATTTGCATGGTAGCAACCATCTGGCACTTCTATCATTTCCTTTAAAGTTATCCACCATTTAGAAAGATAGAAGATGACTAGGAAATTAGATAACTTTCCCCTCCCCGGAAAATTAATACAATAGAAATATATCAAAAGTATACAAATTTTTATGTATTTATATTATCACCCCCTTTTCCTCTCCCACTATTTCACCTTGAGAGAGTATCAACCACATATTGCAATGGTTATAGAAATCAAATTTGCCTGACTCTTTTCATTGTTAAAATAAGGGTGTGTTTTATTTTAAGTAAGCATCAGAAATCTTAATTATGAAGACAAAAGAGATTAATTCATTTTAAGAAAGGTTTCATCTTTTTTAATGGTTAATATTATTTTCTATGGTATTGGTTTAAATGCTAAATTCAGTGCCTTAAAATGATTTCCTTTTTTTTTTGAAATTTTAGTGTTAATTACTATAAAACACTGTAAAAACATAATCATTGATTTTGTACACATGCATATGTTACAAAAAGCATGGTGGTATTGTTAAAAACTCAAACTATGTAAAAACTAGAGTTAAAAAAATTTGGAAACCTCCCTTGTCTATTCCCTCACCTTAATTTTTCTCCTGCGAGGCAACTCTGTCAACAATTCTATAAATGTCGCTTCATTTGCATACTAAAGTCCACATATATTTCCTTTTTTTTGCAAAAAAGTGGTCAAATACTTTTAACGATTAAATATTGGAAATAACATGGTAAATTCTCATATGAAGGAATCATTTTTATACTCATTAACTCATTCTGTTTTTTTTGGGGGGGATTAATAACCCACTATAATTGCAGAGGCTCATTATAGTAAATATTGTAATCTTTTTTCTCATGGTATCAAATGCAAAGTGCCTGTAATATATTAATGGTTTAAATTTTTTCTTTGTAATTGACAATAATGAAGATATATTTGCATTTTTGACTAGATAATCTGTGAAGGCATAGTTCAAAAGTAGATACAAATTTACAAATATTTACTCTTTGATCTTGCAATGAGAAGGAGGAAAGATATATAATAAGAAATCTAACTTCTTTGGGAAAGTTAATAAACTAAAAGTGAACTGTGGTATTTCAGGACAGAACTTTTTTTTAAAGATACAAAAATGTTAGTTACTTTGTAAAAAACAGGAAAAGAGGAGGAAGTGGAATGGGTTTTAACAAGTTAATATGTGCCTTTTTTCCAGAAGCTGTTAAAAATATTTTATCTTGTGATAAACTTTTTCCAAAAATATCAGAAGTTATTTATGCACCCGGGAAAAATAATTTTTTAAAAAAGAACAATACCAAATATAAAGTAAAATCCCTTGACCTTGACTCTATGTCCATTATCAATCCTGTGCTAAGGAGTATTTCTTGATGTGTTTCCTTACCCCCCTCAGCTGCTACTTCCGAAGCTAATTCTTTCTATTTTATAGAAGTTGAATTTGATAAAAACTGAGAGAAGGAGATCCTTTATTCTCCAACAATAGGATCCTTTTATATCAAGATATTTGAACTTTCAGCTGTGGGTAGGGATTTTTCAATTGGCAAAATGCTTCTGAGATTTTGAGTCTCATACTGGGGATGTGCTTATGGTGATAGATACAGATAACAAAGAGTTACCCACATCTTTCTGCTCTTGTTTCTATGGGTATTTCTGTGACTAAAGAGTAAGGGGTGAGTTATTCACTCAACAAATATTCATTGAGTACCTATTAAGTATAGTCATAGGAAGGCATGTTCTAGGCGTTGGGGTACAAATAAAACTGGAAAAATGGATGAAACACATAAATAGGTATTTCATAGGAACAAAAAGGAAAAACATGAAATATGAATGTTTTTAGTATCCTAAAATTAAGGGAATACAAAATAAAACTAGGATGAGATTCCATTTAATAATTGATAGATAGGCAAAAAATTAAAATTGGAGAATATAACTTTTAAAAAAGATATGGAGCACGGAGAACTCACATATACTGCTTAAGCGTGTATAAGTTGGTACAATCACTTTGAAAAAGAGCAGTACCAGTAAAGGTAAATGTATACATACTCTACAACTCAGAAATTCCTCCTGTAGGTATATATCAGCAATAGAATGGATACATAAAAATGAAACACTTTCATACAATGGAATGGTATAAAACAGTAAAAATATTACTGAGCTTACATGTAGCAACGTGAATGAATCATAAGAATGTTATTCAAAGAAAACAATTCCTAGAATATACACTGTCTGTAAAAATATAGACAAAGCTAAAAAAAAGGTATCTTAATGATACATATATGCTATAGAGAAAAGCAAAGAAATAATTGACATATATTCAGGATGGTGAAAATTTGTTGCTTTTGTTTACCTCCTTCAGGATGTGAAGGACATCCTTCAGGATGTCATGATCAGGGACTTCTGAGTATTCTAATTCTTTGAGTAGTGAGTGCATGGATTTCCATTCGTTATTATTCATTAAACTGTACAAATACATTAATGCATTTTGTCTGTATATTTCACAATTAAAAGGGAATATTGGATGTAAGCAATCAATTTTTGGCACGATAGCTCTATCATTGTTTGGAATAAAAGCAAATTATATCTGTATATCTACCATTCATGAGGCATAACATATGCTATCAAAGTCTCTTAAAATGTGGTGAAACTGCAAATTGTCACATTCTAGGAATAGAGATGAAGGAACAGGAAGTAGGTGCAAAATGACTTGCTAGAGTTCAGCCTGACACCTTTCGGGAACTTTCTCATAAGCCTCACCTAATGACTTCTGTTTCCATGCCATTGGCCCCACAGCTATACATGAATATGGAAAACTTTAGCTACAGTATTGACAACCTCAATAAAATAAGTTTCCCTTTCATAAAGAGAATAGAAAGTAAATTAGTATCTCACAGTGTGAGAATATCACAATCTTGTTGGCAATTTCTTCAGAGACTTCATGTGAAGTTAATTTTTTGACTTGTATGTTTGAAAAAGGCTTCACACTACTTTCACAGGTGATTAGTTTTGTAAAGGATTTTAGTTTCAAAACAATTTTTTCCTGCAGAAACTTAAAACATTTTTTCATTTAGTTTAGTAAACAGAAACAAAAAGTAATACATTGTAACTCCGATGTTGGTTTTGCTTTAGAAAAACACTTTTCTTTAAAAGACTGTAAACTTCTTTTTTTTCCCCCCCATAAAGTTCTGTATTTCTCTGACACATGCTTGCATGGGCTTTTTTTTCACATTTTCTTTATATTTCAAATTTTAAATTTAACGTGTCAACCTTAAGACTCATCTCTTCAGCTGTATTTTCTCAAGATTATCTTTCTTATGATTATTCTTTTTATTACTTTGAAGTCCAGTGTGATGAGCATTTGAATTTTACGCTTTTATTTTATCTCACATTTTCCCTCATATTTTCTATTTTTGCTTCTTGGTACTATAGTCTAAAACTTTCAGTTTTTTCTTCTAGATCATTTGCTTTTCAATATCATCTATTGATCCTTTTATTCAATTTCTCATTTCATCAACTGTTTTTTCTTTTTTTCAAAATACATATCATTTCTATTTAATTTATAAGGGTTCTTCTCTCTGTTCCTTTTGCCCATAACAACTTTTCTAACCAATTATAGTTTCTGTTATGCGTATTCTTTCCTAGAGTTTTCTTTATTCTGTCAGAGGTCATTTTCCCCCTAATTGTTCAACTTGTTTTTTTTCTCATTTCTGCTATTGGTTTGCCTGAAATGGCAGTTTATTAGGTTGCTTATTCACATTAAGGGATGGAAGATTAGATAAATTAATATAAAATTGGGTATCAAAAAATGAATTTATATCATGCTTAATTTTTATTGATTTTAATAAGTAGGAAATTACGATGTTTTGTTTCTTCTGTTAAGCATATGTCTGTTTATAAAACATCATATGTACTTGTTTCTGTAATCAGAAAGGAGAGAATCAAAACTGGTGAGTGACTCATGTAATTCTGGGACAAAAATGTGATTGGCGGGAATAAAACAAAGTGTTTAGGAGAGATTAGAATAATCAAGTAGATAAGTTAATAACCCAGTTTATTAGTTATGATGTCACATAAACATTTACCAGTTAGAAAGGGTTAGAAAGAGGGTCCAACATTGTGTTCCAAGAATGACAAAACAGCTAAAATTTTTTGAAAGGTTAGCAACTATATTTCATCAAATCTAGGGTACATTTGAGTATAAAATGTATCATTTTCATACCACCAAGAAAGATCGCTGCTTTTGAAAACCTAACACAGTTCTGTATTTTACCTTTTAGGACATTAAACTTGATTAGACATAATTTTAATTCTTGTACATTAATGAAAAGGAAAAATTGAGCAAAGAAGTTATAACTATACTTCTATTCTCAGTCTGAATCTTCTGTATCATTTCTTGACTGAAAGTCATCAGTTGTGTTTTACTAGTTTCACTCTTTTTGCTCTCCAGAACATTGATGATGCAGCGTTTTCTAAAAATATACTATGCTAATTATCTCTGGTATTTTTTTTTTTCCTAAATCAATAACACTCCTTCAGCACATTTTGATGCTGTCGTTTTTGTGTTTTTGACAGCAGGTATCCATGGAAAGTTTTCAGTCAACAACAAAGTTTCATGAGGATTTCTTAAAAGTATCTTTAAAAGTTTTGTTGTCTGAAATATCACAGACTTGCTGTTCAGCTCAGTTGTGTCCCTTGGAATAAGAACCAAGTAAGTGTGTGATCAAGCAATGGAAACAATATGTCACACCTGCTCCTGGTTGACCCATACTTGATGGTGTCCTTTATTATAAGATGCACCCACATTTGGAGGAAGAAAAGGGTGTCTTAGAAATGATGAAATAACCAGATTTTATTACTTATCTGTGAAGAAAAATATTTCAATTTTTATAATCCTTACTAATCATATTAAAACACCGATATTTTCATAACACCAGTAGCTGAGTAGAGCAAAATTATGGGAAAATTGGTAATATGGACTGCACTATTTGTAAAGGAATTTTAATTAATCAAATTTGTATACAATGTCAAATTGTTCAAGAAAAATTGACTTTCAAAGTTTTTTTATATTAGAAATATGATTTCAGTAAAGTATTGAACCAAGTACACATATTTGTGAAGTCTTTATGCAAGACAGGCCACATGGACATTAAAAATTTATTCGTAAGGACATTATTGAAAAGATCTCTTCATCTGTATTGGATATAGAGTTTGGCTTTATATCTCTGCTCTGCAACATTCTGAGGGTTCTTAGTGCACTACAGAAGATCCTTCACTCTTTTAATAAGCATCTTTGTGCTTTTATTCTGGGTTATGCTGCTGCCTTGTACTCTGTATGAGAAGGAAGAAGACAACTTGAGCAAAGGACTCATTGGCTATTCCATGCAAAGTCCTGTCATTACAGGACTAATGTTCAGTTTCATGTTTTTGGTTCACTCCAATAGTTTTGGTTCACTCTGTAACTCTGTAGCTTTCATTCTGAACTATTAATTTTTGTCTCAAATTTGCAAAAATTTTCTAGTCTACTGCTCCCATTCCCAATCTTGCTCCCATTCCTAATATCACTACTATTCTATATCTAGTCCCATTTGTTCATATTTATATTATTTTAATGTGATATTAGGAAGGAGTGGAAGAGAATATATATAGTCTGTCATCTTGAAGTAGAAATCCAAAGGATTTAAGAGGATGTCAAGAATAAAATTGTGCTTTTCAGAAATTAAAATTTTCTTCCATATTTGAGATGCACATTAAGCTTTAAGATATCAGTGGTTTGTTGAGTCTGTAGCCAGGTGTTATGTTCCACTGTCACACAGTTAGTATGTGTGAGTACATCAATTTTGCAAAAAGTTTTAGATTTATTCTTTAAGTATTTCCAATTTAATTTGGGATATCCCAGTTGTACATCTTAATTTTAGAAAAATGTAGAGTTCTTAAGGAACAGATTATGTTTTAATTATTGCCTTTCAGAGTCACAAAATATTCAGTCATTTTTACCACTGGAATATGTTCCATAAAGAAATACAATCTAAACTGAAGTACTGTTCTTTTCTGTTGCTAAGGGAAAAATGTTCTTAAAAGACTTACTTAATATAGTTGAAATTACAGACTACTTCTTAAGCAGCTCACCTCACAGCCATCACTGACTTCCATCACTTAATATAAAGAATATGTTTCTTCGTAGATTATGGTTGTAAGATTTATTAGTGACTAAAGCATGTAATTCCCATAAATAAGCCAGTTATGTGGTAGATTCTCCAAGGCCAAAGGGCTCACGTGATATTTTTCATTTGGGTACAGAGTG
Source organism: Scalopus aquaticus (assembly GCA_004024925.1). Taxonomy (NCBI): domain Eukaryota; kingdom Metazoa; phylum Chordata; class Mammalia; order Eulipotyphla; family Talpidae; genus Scalopus; species Scalopus aquaticus. The sequence goes on along the minus strand of PVIJ01021438.1, from coordinate 4,689 downwards.
GCCATTTGGGCTTATAGGATCATTGAGCCTACATTTCTAGTAGTTGACACAGATCCATTCAATGTCTATAAAATATAGGAGATGCCTCAGATGCCTTTAAAGTTGTAGAATAAATAATTCAGATACCTTATAATTTTTTGCCTGCAGGCTCTTGGAAACTAAGTGAAAGCAAACTTGGTCAGCACTTAAATGGGAAATAGAATAAAGAATGAAACAAAGGATGGCTAAAGTATCAGTAATTCTTTCCTTTACATCCTTACAATTTTCATGAAACAATTTCTGGTATAGTATTAGTATTATTTTGCTGTGGGTAGTAGTTTTTCTGGTGGGGCTTTTTAGCTCTTAATACAAAGTAATGATACAAAACATAGCTTTTAGAAGCAAGCTTTTTAAAGTTGACTAAAACAGACTGCTAGGAATTAGTGGATACATTTCTAAATGTTATTGGAATGGGATTTTTTTTCAAAATTACATTTGAATATTTTTTCTATTTTTTCTTTTTCTGTTCATCATTCTGCTCAGATGAGTAGGGAAGTAGACTAATGCATATTCTACACATTTAAAATATTGAAGTATAGTAAATTCTGCATTATTTGCATGTCTTTGTATGAAAGTAAAGACATGGTTCTTCAACAGTTGAGTCAAATTTTATGTGCTGCAGAGTACAGTATTTGGGATATCTTAAATTATTTTTTTGCATAGTGGTGGAAATGAAGAAATAAATACAAACAACGTCTCAGAATTTTACTTAGTAAATCCTCATGGTGGCTAAAATCTGCTGTGCATATGTGCTACATGATTGTAGGATGGGATAATGAAGCATTCACTACTTCCTGTCTTGCCCTTTACATTTCCTGCACCTAATTACAAATGATGGAGAAATGATAGTGTTAGCTTTTCTTTGCTGTTGTTTTCAACATCATGTATCCAGTCACATTTTCAATGTTTATTGATCTTATGTATAAATGTTATAATATCAAATAAATATCTGGTACTTTGTAGTGGTTTTAGTTTGTTGTTGTGGCTTGAGGTAATTTTCCACTCAATCTCATGACTTGAATCATATATTGATGTCCTCAGTTCTAGCTCTAAAAAATGACATCTCTCCTGAGCTCTAAATTTCCAAACCCAACTGCCTATTCTTATTTTCGGATCCAGTTATCTGCAATAAGAGTTTGGGAAGTGTAGTCTGCTGGTATGCCTAGGTAAAAGGTGAACATAGATTTGATGGACAGGTATCTATCTCAGTCTCAATGCTCCAACTTTTATAACCATAAGTTCAGTTAATGATTTTACTTTTTTCCTTAGTTTCCAAAGTTATAAGTTTTCTTTAGCTCAGCTGTTGTAAATAGTAGATTAAGAAGATGTGGTATATATAGACAATGGAATACTACTTAGCTATAAAAAGCAAACTTTTCCCATTTGTGACAATATCATTGAAACTGGAGAGGATGATGCTATGCAAAATAAGCCAGAAGGAGAAAGACAAATACCAGATGGTTTCATTCATATGTGGAGTATAGAAAAACAAAACAAAGAGACAACACCAAACCAAAACTAGAAATCTGACTATAAAACTGAGACTACCAGAAGGGGTGGGAGTTGGAGAGGAAAGGGGATAAGGGGGCACAATGGACGATGGTGAAAGACTGTGGTACTTTGATGGTAGGTGTGGTAACATATACCTGAAGATGTTAGATCCTGTTTTTCTGAATTATACACAGTTGTAAAACAGTTACCTTAATAAAAAACAACTCACCTATAACCTCATGCTTGTATTCTAGTATACTGAACTCTGTTAATTTACCAAATATTCTCCTAGTGTTTTTATGAATTCTGTTTCTTCAGTCAGCAATTTCCTTTACTTGCCTTTCGAAGTGGACAAATGCCTACTCATTCTTAAACCCAAATCAAATGTTGGCAAGATTTCTCCTATGTTCTTTGTAGCCTCTGTTGCATTTTTCATGCATTTGTGAATAATACAAATCACCTTATTTGGGAATTTATTTGGGAATATGTCTTTTAAGGCAACATTTGGTAAAGAACCTAGGACATTACAGATGCTGAACACATTTATAGAATTATTAAATTACCTTAAATTGGTATTGCCATGAATTTGATATGAGCAGTGGTTGGACAGCTATCCTAAGCCTTAGAACAGCCAGAAGATAAAATACTATATATAGTTTTGCTTATTTACCAATTCGTTTCTGACATATGAGTCAATGCTAAAGAGTTGAACTCCCAAAGCACTTTCCAAGAGATGGCAGTCATCAAGAACATCCCCAGTTGAGGCAATTGGGGGTCTGCCAGTAATCCTGTCCATAATACATTCTCTGATTTTGAGCCTACCAATCAATGGCCTCAAGTCTTATCTTTCTATATGCTAGAAATAGAAATGTGTTAAAAGGAGAATTTAAAAAAAATTGAAGCAATGATTTCATGATTGTTTGATTAAATTTGACTTTTATGGCCACTTGGTCTCATCTTCTAATGTTTGTAGAGCCCCCACCCTTTACCTTTTTTTCAAATAGGGTTTCCCATGTGTATTTTGATCCTATCGATAACTGAGTGGAATTATACTTCTATTTGGTAAACTTTTGTTTTTCAATATTTAGCATGGAGCAGCACTTTTGAAAGACTGGAAAGAATATCCTCTTCCTTAGAACCACAATTTCCTGTTGTTTACAGTGGTCCTTATTAAATCTCTGAGTTCCTAGAGTCTGGAGCCCGTCTAGTGACTTTATTGACTTCCGAGGACTTTTTTATATTGCTGTTGTCTCTTGGCTTTCCTGCTTACTGGACTTCATACCTGGCCTCTTATTATCATACCTGCTATCATGTGAAATTTCAAGATTCCCACTGCAATTAGTATATAGCTACCTCTAGATACTCCTCTCTCCACCCCTCTGTAACAGACTTCCTTGAAAAAAAATTAAGCTGGATTGATTATAGATTAAAAAAAAGAGGAAGGAAATACATGGAATGGATCTAAAGTCAAGAAACACTCTTGGACCTCCTGGTGGCGCAGTGGTTGAGCGCTGCGCTGTGGAGCTGTGGGCAGCACGCGATGCGAGTTCCACGCCCAGCCAGGGAGAATCCCACATGGTGTGGCAGACCTCTCCTGCCTCGCCCGCTGCTCCCTTCAGCAGTGTATTTCTGATCTGCCTGTTCTGCTCCCCACTCTGTCTCTGGTGACCCTCTCGCTGCCCCATGCCTCTGGCCTGTACCCCAGCTTGTATGTATAAATAAATAACTCTTTAAAAAAAAAAAAGAAACACTCTTGATTTCACCAGAAACGTTAAGAATTGCCGTATTTCCCTTTGGCTTTAGAGGACTGGCTAGAGAATAACACAGGATATAGTATCTGTCCCTACAAATAGTGCAGTTGGCTTAAACTATGAAATGTCATTTCATTAAGAGTGAATATATAAAATAACTCAGAAATCCATAATAGTATTTTATTTCTGGTTTGAAAATACACATTTATCTCTTAGCTTTGGGGAGACTACCCAGCTTTCATTCTTGGTCAGTGTAACCCAATTGTGTTGAACTCACCACCCCTCCATGAACGGGCATGCAATCAAAAGCTTGCCAATTGCTGTCACATACCCTTGGACAGAATTAGTCATTGGGAGGTGAACCTGAAACTCAAGCTCACCCCATTCGAGTCACTTTTGAGAATTTATCAGAAACTGATAGTTAAAAGATACTCCCTTTCCATTTAGGTTACTAAACTAATAAAGTGCTTTTGGAGCTGTTAGTCTTCATACTTATCCACTGCAAGGGAAAGGCATATTTGACAACAAAGTGATACAAAGGCAAATAGTTAAGACATAGACAGAGACAATGTTCTTATGAATTTATTGGAATTTGGCAGTTTCCTTTTTGTTTAAAGCTGGTTTGTGTTGGGATGTTGTCCTCTGTAGCTGAAAGAGTTTTGACTAAGATACTAATTTAAGCATCACTTTTAGATAAGAAATTTAATAGTTTTATAGTTGATGTATTTATTTTTCTTGGAAATAATGTAAAATGTGATATGAGGTCCACATAAGACACTATATTGTTAACTGTCAAATTTTTTTTTATATAATATATATTTTTATTGTTATTTATGTCTTTTACATTTTGCATCCCCCTTGGGTAGCCCACCACCAATTCACCCGTGATCCATCTCCATGGTCCCTTGTGTTCTTTTCTATTCCATTTTGTGCCCTTTCCCTTCCCTCCCTCCGGCTCCTTCCTCCCCCCCTCCCCACCACTGATTGTCTCTCTCCCACCCGGCCTCCCTATAGTCCTATTATAAGTGAAACCATTCGATATTTTTCTCCTTCTTTCTGGCTTATTTCACTGAGTATGATCCCCTCTAATTCCATACATGTCGCTGCAAATTGCATGTGTTTATCTTCTTTCCATGCTGAATAGTATTCCATTGTGTATATGTACCACATCTTCTGGATCCAATCATCTATTTTTGGACATCTGGGTTGCAAAAACAGACAGAAAGACCAATGGAACCGAATAGAATACCCCGAATTAAAGCCACATATCTATGAACAACTAATCTTTGACAAAGGAGCAAAAAAAATGCAGTGGAACAAGGACAGTCTATTCAATAAATGGTGCTGGGAAAACTGGACAGCCACATGCAAAAAAATGAAGCTAGACTACTACCTCACACCCTGCACA
>PVIJ01021437.1:0-18491 GCA_004024925.1 Scalopus aquaticus | reverse complement strand
GGCCCAGACGTCCCCTCACGGACGGGCCTGGGGTGAGGAACAAACCCGCACACGGAGGGCCCCGGCCCCGTGCCCGGCAGGGACAGCCGCACCCACAGACCGTCTGACCCGCCCGGAGCCGCCTCCCCCGGCCCAGATGTGCTGAGTCTGATGGGGACAGAGGGGACGGGGCCGTGGGGGACAAGCTCACCCTCAGGGGGGACGTGTGGGGTGACCAGGAAGGTCCTCGGGGAGGGGATGTTCTGCGAGTGTCCCCCGAGGGCGCGGCTCCGGCCCTGGCCGGGCGCTGGCCTCGGACATCTGGGGGCTGAGGGTGCGGGCGCAGCGGGGCGCACTCAGTCCAGCATTTCGGGGTTATCCAGAGACTTGGGGGGCAGTTTGGGGTTCTGAGGGACAGGGGAAATTTCCATCCCTGCGTTTCCTTCACTTGGGCTGTTTGGACAATGTGACCACTCGCTTTCAGCAGGACTGAGGACACCGCAGTTGACAGAACAACACAGAGAATGGTCAGAGACGGAGACGCGGGAGGACCAGGCATGCGTGGGGGTGGGGGTGGTGGGGTGATGGGGGGATTGTCCGACGAGACACTCAGTTGTGTCCAGCCTGGGGAGCTTCATGGTGGTGATTTCTTCTTCTCATTTTTATACAGAAGATGTCTGCAGTGGTGACCAATCTCACGGAGGTGACAGAATTCGTCCTCCTGGGGTTCCCCACCCACGGGAACATGGGCTTCCTGCACCCACTGATCTTCTCCCTGGTCTACCTGTGCGCCCTGCTGGGGAACGGGCTCATCGTGGTCATCACCACCCTGGACCCGCACCTCCACACGCCCATGTACTTCTTCCTGAGGAATCTGTCCCTCACGGACCTCTGCCTCATCTCGGCCACGGTGCCCAAGTCCATTGCCAACGCTCTGACGCACAGCAGCTCCATCTCCTTCCCGGGCTGTGTGCTCCAGGTCTTCATGATGATTGTTTCAGCAGGGACAGAGATAACCCTGCTCACGGTGATGAGCCTTGACCGCTATGCTGCCATCTGCCGCCCCCTGCACTACGAGGTCCTCATGAGCAGGGACAGGTGTGTGCAGCTGGCAGCTGTGTCCTGGCTGGGTGGGGGTCTCTCTGCTGTGATGCACACAGTTGGAACCTTCTCCTTGTCCTACTGTGGGTCCAGTGTGGTTCACCAGTTCTTCTGTAACATTCCCCAGTTACTGGCTATTTCCTGCTCAGGAAATTTAGTGAGTGAACTTATACCCATTCTCATTAGTGTGACCTTGGATATGTGTGATTTTATTTTCATTGTCATTTCCTATGTCCACATCTTCTCTGCTGTCAGGAAGATTCCGTCCACAGAAGGTCAGGCCAAGGCCTACTCCACTTGCCTTCCCCACCTGCTGGTTGTGTTGCTCTTTCTCTTCACTGGATGTTTTGCTCATCTGAAGCTGACCTCAGGGACTCCGTCCATGTCTGACCTGGTCATTTCTATGTTCTACACGATGGTGCCCCCCACCTTTAATCCCGTCATCTACAGTCTGAGGAACCAGGCCATGAAGACGGCTGTGGGGAGACTGATGAAGGGGACACTCACCAACATGTAATAGGGAAGATGAGTCCGTGACTCTACCATGAGAACGTTTTTTCAAGTTTCACTTTACACTTCCCTTTATGTTTTCATAATGACATATAATTCAATTTTATAATTTAAAATATAAGCTCATTTTAAAAATATATTTGAGATGACTTAGTACAGTATGTTACTCTTATACTCTATTATTTTTAATTTATCCTCTTCTTAACACTTAGATGTTTTTTGATATGTGCTTGTAAGGAGGGAATTGAACTCAGCCACGTTTTGCTGTTCTCCATTTCTGCAGTCTCAGCCTAGAGACCCAATGGTTGGTTTCATCTCAGTTTCAGCAGAAGTTCTCAGGCTGGTCAGTGTCTCCCGCCTGTGAGGAGCTTCCCCTTTAATGTCACTGACCCTCTTGGTCACGTGTGTGGTCAGAGGCCACATCTGGGACAGACGCCCCTTTACTCGGTCAGTGAGGCCTTTGTGCCGTAAATCAGGCCTTGGGATCCGAGTTAGAATCTGAGCAGTCACGACCGACTGTGGATCAGGAGCTCACACGTGACTTGGTAGAGACCCCCTGTCAGCCCTGGTGTGGGGAGCCGCCCCCACTGGACATAAACACACTCAGCGCATGGTGAACACCAGAAGGAAGCGTGTTCATTTCTTGTACATTTCAATTACTAAAAAAATACAGGTATGTAAAGCATTTGAATTTTGGAGAATAAGAAATCTTAAAAATTTATGATGGTAAAATCAAAATAATAGCTAGTAGACAATCTCCTGCCTAATAATTCCAGAAATATTTTAGGTATGACATTACACTCCACTTTACATGCGTATTTGTCACCATTAATTCAATTCCCTAGAGTGGGTGGGAGTAGAGGGGCAATGTCCTGGTCGGGCACATTATCACGAGAAATCTCACCAGAGTGTCTTTGTTTCCTTATGGACGTGTTGAAATGAAAATGCTTGTTGGATAAACATACAGTTAAATAGCACTGTCATTTCGTGTGGACATAAAGACGTGCAAAGAATATAAGAAGATTGACATGTGTGCAGGTGAACGCCCCGTGCGTGTGGCCCTGTCTGGCCTCAGCGCCGCGTCTGCTGACTGCACCAGACCTTTGGTTTCCCGTCGGTGACGTCCAACATTTGAAAATTTCACACCTAATATGTCGTGATAAAATGCTGGTCCATTTGGATATCCGATCATTTCACTCATTCTCACACATTCGCCCACGAGGGGCTTGTCAGGCTGCCCTGCTTCAGCCCAGGTGAGCTCCCTGTGGGCAGGAGGGGAATTTGGAGGCCAGACAGGGTTGGGGCGGAAATGTTGCAAAATCTCGATCTTTGATACTCTGTTTTGACAACTCGCTATTGTTCTTTTAAATCAATGGCCTTTTAATTTTTTTCTGTAGATCAATGACTTTCTTAGTGTTGATTCTTGATACTATTATCATTTACTGGTATAAAGTTATGGGATATAATAGAATCCAATATGTGTATTGAATAAGAACCTGAATCAGACCACAATAAACATTCACTGAGAGTATTCAGTGCCAACTTTGTGTAACATTATTAAATCATTAAAGTGAACAAACCACTAAATGTCTCAAGGTTATATGAATTTAAACATTTAATCCCAATTAGAACTGATGATTTCTGATTTTTCTTATTTTGAGATACTAAATTAATTTATAAAGTTATTTCTTTTGTAATGGGTCATGGGTAACTTGTTAATATAATTATAAGTGGGGCCTCCCTGGTGGCGGAGCGGTTAAGCGCTGTGCTGTGGAGCTGTCGGCAGCAGCGATGCGAGTTCGACGCCCAGCCGGGGAGAATCCCACATGGTGCAGCAGACCTCTCCTGCCTCGCCCGCTGCTCCCCTCAGCAGTGTATTTCTGATCTGCCTGTTCTGCTCCCCGCTCTGTCTCTGGTGAACCCTCTCGCCGCCCCACACCTCTGGTCTGTACCCCAGCTTGTATGTATAAATAAATAAATCTTTAAAAAAAAATAATTATAAGTGATAAAGAAGAACATTTTTAAAAATTCTTAATTTGTCAGAACTGTATATTCCAACTGTTGACCCAGAAGATAAACATATACAATGTTTTAAAATTCAGTAGAAATTATCAAAATATCAAGAGCACACATGGAAAATAATCACTGACCACAGAAACTTGAAGGCCATCTCAGCAAAACTTGCCTCGTGTTTACTTGCACACACAGAAGCAGATTGTTGCTAGGATTAAAATTTCAGGGAAAACAAGGATTTTGATGACTTATTAAACAAACCTTAAATACTGACCAGAACCTTTCACAGCCGCGAAAGTTCTCACACACACACGCGCGCGCACACACGCACACTACACACGCGCACACACACGTGCAAACACACGCGCGCACACACACGCACGTTGCGAGTGGGAGCGATGAGGATAACGAGAAAGGAGGACGCAGAGAGGCAGACACACCGCGGGGGCAAAGCCCCGTTGTCCGTCGGGGACCCACAGCCGTCTCGGCCGGACGGACCAGGTGACCGCGCCATGGGCGTCAGGCCGTGAGTCCCCGACGCCCTCACCGGCCTGTGTCCGGGGCCCAAACTCCGGGGTCAGCAGCGGCCCCACGCTCCCAGTGGGGCCTGGCCGGGGAGGCCGCTGCCCTGGGGCCGGGGGGCAGCGCGGGGGCTCTGCCGCGTCCGCTCTGGGCGGGTTGGTCCCCAGCCACGATGGGGGCAGTGGTGGCCGGAACCGGGGTCCCCTCTGCGGAGGGGGCTCGTGGGCTCCACACGGGGGCATGGACCGCGGGGCCCCGGAATGGGGGAGGCCGGTGGGCGCCCACCTGGGCTCTGCAGACTAGTCGGGGCATCTCAGCCAACAAGTCCCTGCCCGGCCTGTCCACGGGTGGACGGGCCACGGGGACCTGGAGCCGCGGACACCAGGGCGCCAGGGAGGGGCCGGGGAGCAGACACACGCGTGTTTGCGGGGGGCGGGGGGCCCTGCAGGAGGGCTGGGACCTCAGCTGCGCTGCGGCAGGTCGTCGTGGAGGCGGCGAGGGGACCACAGATGGAACAAACGTGTTTGCGGGAAGAAATGACTGACTCGCTCGACATGGGCAAAACTGGACTCAGAAGTGGAGTTATTATAAGAGTGAATAATTTGGTGACCGTGAGGCCAACAATCTCGTGACACGCTCAGAGTTGTGACACCTAACCACTGGATTTATCGTGTTTCACAACTGCACGAGGCTGACCAAGGTTAATACTCTTGTGTTGGGAAAAGGAGAACCAAGCCCAGCCCAGCCTCTCACGACAAACTTGGAATATGAGAGAAAAGGTACGCGAGCGCTTTTCAGGAAAAATAAGATGATCGTGGGAAGTAGAAGAAATCCCGTTGAGCTGCGCGGGCCTTCTGGCGGAGCTTCATTTTGTTTCTGCTGAAAGGGGGCGCAACAGAGCACAGGGCAAGGCTGGAGGCTGATGGGAGGACAAGCAGCCCCCAGCCCTGCCTGGGCTCTGAGACCAGAGGCAGAAATTAGGCCTTAAAGGGCAGAAACCCTAACCAAGGGTGACAGCAAAATAACACCCTATGTTGAGGCCTGTGGGCTACAGCCTAAGCGGACAGGGCCCGACAGGACAGGGCACCATCTGTGGTTCCCAACCACAGGCACAACTGTAAGAGACCTCGGGCTCCACAACAACCAGGGGGTTTATCTTACCCTAGGGAATTTGTCTGGAGACTGAGTGAAATCACATGAATGAAATGAAAAATAATGAAGGGATTAAAAAGATGATGCTCTACTTCCCGGTACCTCATGTAATAGTGACGGATAATTGAGTCGACAGGAATCCAAGAGTATTTGAGGCACTGTCTGACCGGTTGAGACCTCTCCTTTCCCGGGGAACAGTCTGATGACTGTGAGTGAGGACGGGGCCCCACCCCCAGCTCTGCCGAATCCCCTGCTCACACTTTGAGGTCCGCTCACGTATTAGTACGTGTTTTTGTCACCAGTATCAGGTGGCCGCTCACCTATCAATACGTGTCCATCTCGTCTCCAGTTTTTCATGCTACAGTGGATTTATTTGGAACTATTAGGAGCTATTTCTTGGATTGTACTCAGTTTAGAAGCTTTACACATTGTTTTGGTGAAAGGGTAAGGTGTTTTATGAGAGATATTACAGTTTGTTTTTTTTTTAATATCCAGTAGCTCAAGAGTTGTGTTTGATTGGATGCTTCTACCATTCATGCAGTGGCACAGAAAATGGCCGGCGCTGAGGGCTGGTAAAAATAAAGCGCACCGGCACACAAAGTGCTAACAGTCCGAGGCCGAGCTCCTCTGAGGGGGGTTTTGAGACTGCAGCAGGTCCTACCCCGGAGGGCAGGTCCCACAGGTTCTGGAACAGTTGGAAGTCCCCGAGGCAGCTGAACCCTGGTTCCTGGACCTGGGCTGACCCTGGTCGGCTTGGCCCTGCCTGGGAGGGAGAGACAAAGGATGCAGGCGAGTCAGGTCACTGGTCCGTTCCATTTATGGGAAAATAGGTGTTTGCGGGGTGGGGGGGTGTTTCCAGGTCTCGTTAGTGGAACTTGCAATCTCAAGTTTTTGGTGTCTTTCATATGAAGAGATTGGACGATCTAAAATGGACATTCAGAAGTGAAAATGCTGTTCTTTGACAAAACAATCCTGCTCAGAGAATGTCTGGAGATGGAGATGCGGGAGGACCAGGCTTGTGGATGGTACGTGATGGTGTGATTGTCGAATGAGATGCCCAGTGATGTATAGTCCAGCAGAATGGTCGGTGGTGATTTCTTCCTCTCTACATTTTTTATACAAATGATATCTCCAGTGGTGACCAATCTCACGGAGGTGACAGAATTCTTCCTCTTGGGGTTCCCCACCCACGGGAACATGGGCTTCCTGCACCCACTGCTCTTCTCCCTGGTCTACCTGTGCGCCCTGCTGGGGAACGGGCTCATCGTGGCCATCACCACCCTGGACCCGCAGCTCCACACGCCCATGTACTTCTTTCTGAGCAATCTGTCATTCACGGACCTCTGCCTCATCTCAGCCACGGTGCCCAAGTCCATTGCCAACACTCTGATGCACAGTAGCTCCATCTCATTCCTGGGCTGTGTGGTCCAGGTCTTTATACTGATCATGTCAGCTGGGACAGAGCTTCACCTGCTCACGGTGATGAGCCTTGACCATTATGCTGCCATCTGCCGCCCCCTGCACTATGAGGTCATCATGAGCAGGGACAGGTGTGTGCAGCTGGCAGCTGTGTCCTGGCTGGGTGGTGGTTTCCATGGTGTGATGCACACAGCTGGAACATTCTCCTTGTCCTACTGTGTGTCCAATGTGGTCCACCAGTTCTTCTGTGATGTCCCCTAGTTGTTGGCTATTTCCTGCTCAGGAAATTTAAAATGACAGAGCTTGTCCCTACTCTCACTAGTTTGGTGTTGAGTGTCTGCTGTTTTATTTTCTTGTCATCTCCTATGTCCACATCTTCTCTGCTGTCAGGAAGATTTTGTCCACAGAAGGTCAGGCCAAGGCCTACTCCACTTGCCTTCCCCACCTGCTGGTTGTGGTGCTATTTGTCTTATCTGGTCTCATTGCTTATCAGAAGCTGACCTTTGGGACTCCGCCCATGTCTAATCATTTCTATGTTCTACATGGTGGTGCCCGGCACCTTTAATCCAGTCATCTACAGTCTGAAAAACCAGGCCATGAAGACAGCTGTGGGGACGCTGATGAAGGCGACACTCTCCAAGGAGTAATGGCGCTGCCCACTTTTCTCACAGAAATAGAGTCCACATGCAATTACTAACTTTTCAGAACATTTACATCAGACATTTTTTACACATTTTAATTTAGAGCACTTAAAAATTTATGAAATTGAAAGGAGGGTGCAGAGATTTCCTTCTAGCCTTTCAACCTGGAAACGGCTCCCTTGCCCAGAGCAGTGTCCTTTCCAGCTGCTCCTCTTCAAACTAGGTAAGTATCTCACATTTCCATTGAAAAAAAAATTAAAACAATAAACCCATTCAGTAAACTAGAGGGTTACAAAATCAACACATGAGAATCGGCAATCTTCCTCTATGCAAAAAATGAGATGGAAGAGAAAGAAACTAAGAAAACAATCCCATTTACAGTCACAAAATCAAGCACCAAGTAGAAAATCTAACAAAGGAGGTGAAGGACCTGTACAAAGGAAATCATAAGATATTGTTAAAGGAAGTAGAAACAAAAGGTAATTAAAAGCTATTCCATGCCCATGGATTGGAAGATTAAGCATTCTCAAAATGACCAGCCTACCCAAAGCAATTTACAGATTCAATGCAATCCCAATGACAACTTCATGACATTATTCAAAGTTATGGAACAAATATAATTGAAATTCATGTGGAATCACAAAAGACCCCAAATAGCCTAAACAATGCTGACAAATATGAGGAAAATAGAAGTATCACACTTATAACTTCAAAGCTATCACATGTATTTGGTATGTCAAATATGTCACAAAGCTATAATAATTAAAACAACATGGTACTGGCACAAAAACAGACATGCAGACCAATGCAATAGATTTGAGAGCCCATATATACACCCATATCTAGATGGAATGTTAACCCACGACAAATGTACCAAGAGTATGCCCTGGAGTACTGAGAGCTTCTTCAGTAAATGGTGTTGGGAAATCTGGACAGCCACATGCAAAATATGAAAGTAGGTCACTATCTCACATAAACATAAAAATAAACCCAAAATGGGTAAAATGAATTTATCAAAATATATGAAGTCACTATAATCATGAAAACAAAACCCAAGAATATACTACAATGTACAGAAACCCTAATGCTCTACTTATTTGTTAAGATTAAAGTCAAAGTCATTCAAACATAATATCAATTTTTATTTAAATGCAGAGTTATATATTCTGAATGTAACAGAATAACATGAATTAACTATTTTAAAAGGGCAAAAATAAATTCATTTTTCAGAAGATCGGATATTTTTCCCCTTGGTCTTTCACTTCTGTTGGATTTATACTTGTCTCTTCTCCCCACTTTCCATCCCTTTGTTCCTTCCTTCTTCATTTCTTTCCCTCCCTTGCAGTCTCCACAACTTTTCCATTCCCCACACACCAAACTCCCCAGTTCTGCCCATGAAGGGCACACAGGGGGGGACGGGGACTGTCTAGATCCCTTTAGACGTGGCTCATCACATGTCTTTTAATAACAGTGCCCACACCTGTGTGCCTCCATAGCCGGCTCAGTGGGGACTAATGGAGCCTGGGAATTAGAATGAATTACATTTCTTCCCACAGAGGTATAAAAACTAACAAAATTACCTTTAACAGAGCCTGCACTAATTACAATCTGAGAAGTACAATAACAATGCCAATTAAGACAGTCAACTGGACAGGTGCACTTGTCCCCTGGAGTAGAGTCCCTGAGGGACAGAGTCTTGGACAGTGACCAACTCCCAGGCACCAGCACCAGAGGGCAAATAGCCCCGCCCGAGGCCCCTGCTCTGTCCACGGAGGCGGCAGAGGACGGAGGGCGGATCCTGGGAGTGTCCAGAGGACCCACACACGCCGCGGCCATGGAGGGAGAGGCCGGGATGCCCTCTGGCCTGTGATGGGACAACCTCGGAGAAGAGACTCCGCAAGGCAGCTGGGACTCCCCACTCCCCAGATTGCAGGTATCTGTTACCAACTGTGGTAAGAGGAGAATCTGTTCAGACTTCACAGGTTTTAGATTTCAAATGTCGTTTTAGACTTGAAAAGCACCTTAGTTAAACTATTCATTTTATAAATTACAAAAACTAAATCTAAAGGAATACGAGTTCTTCAATATCTCAATGCATATTATCCTGTGGTGAATTTTAACTTGAGAAAGTAGATAATTCTTTAAGGTGTTCAAATATAAAGACTTCTAATACATTTGTCACATGAGTAGGAATTTGTCTATGGTACATGTGATAATCATTTCTCAGAATGGTGATTTTAGCATTTAACATACTGATATTAAATGTCAAACACAGTCACAATAACTACTGGAGTATACAGAAAAAAGGGGACATTAAAGGGGAAATTTGCAATGATGCTCATTGCTGAAAAGGGGCTGTGATGAGCCCGCCTGGCTCCGGGGGCCGGGGTGTGAGTCCTGCCCCCACAGAAGGAGCCTGAACCCCGGGAAGATCCCAGATGTTCCCCCTGCCATGTGGGGGGAGGGGTGGGGGGAGGGGGAGTGTCAGGGGGTCGGACCCAGAGCAGACGCGGAGCCCCCCTTAGAGGACGCTGTCCCCGCTCCCTGGGGCCGGGGTTCCCTCAGGAAAAAGGGGTGCGGGACATTTCAGTCACCCACATACAACGACATAAAGCCAGACAGTCAAGGATATTTGAGGGAGTTGCTGATAATTTTATTTCTCCCACACAAGGAGACACAGACGCGCGATTCTGTCTGTTCACAGACAGGAGCGTCAGGGACGTTCTTAAACTCCGTCCCTGCGTGAGGCTGTGACGGGAGGAGCCACAGGATTAAACAGGGCCAGGGACAGAGACGCATCAAGTGTTAGTTTATCAGGGCAAATTTGTATTTCAAATCATTCAAATATTTCCAAGCAGCTGAATACAGCTTAATTATGTGTGTCATGTGTGACCTAACTCGTTATTTTTTTCTTAAACATTAGAATATTTTTCATTAATGTATTAAAATAATTTTATATTACTACATTCTCCTTAAACACCCTGCCTTCCCCAGGACTCCCCCACGTCACCCCACAGGGAGGTGAGGGTGAGACCGGGGAGAAGGAGGAGAGTGGGGGCTGCCCCGCGCCCAGACGTCCCCTCACAGACGGGCCTGGGGTGAGGAACAAACCCGCACACGGAGGGCCCCGGCCCGTGCCCGGCAGGGACAGCCGCACCCACAGACCGTCTGACCCGCCCGGAGCCGCCTCCCCCGGCCCAGATGTGCTGAGTCTGATGGGGACAGAGGGGCCGGGGCCGGGGGGACAAGCTCGCCCTCAGGGGGGACGTGTGGGGTGACCGGGGGAGACTCTGCAGGGAACAGGGTTCAGGGTACCGGGGTGGGGGAGGGTCCGTCTAGGGGGAATGACAAAGGGACGGGGGGCCTCGGGGCACAGCCGCCCGTGAGTGTGGCCGCGGTGACCGCAGTGACCAGACGGCCCAGCACGTGGCGACGCCTCCTCCGCGGGGCTGCACGTGGTGACGGGAGCGCGGCCGCGGGTCTCTGCCGAGTCCGCACACGCGGTCGGGGTCGCGTCCGGCGCGGGGTGTCCTGGGCCTGGGGCGGTGAGTCCTCGGGGAGGGAAATTCTGCGAGTGTCCCCTGAGGGTGCGGCCCCGGCCCTGGACGGGCTCTGGGCTCGGACGTCTGGGGGCTGAGGGTGCGGGCGCGGCGGGGTGCGCTCGGTTCAGCATTGGGGGGTTATGGAGAGAGGAGGGGGACAGTTTGGGGCTGAGGGTCAGGGGAGATTTCCATCCCTGAGTGTCCTTCACTTGGGCTGTTTGGACAATGTGACCACTCGCTCTCAGCAGGACTGAGGACACCGCAGTTTGACAGAACAACACGAGAATGGTCAGAGATGGAGACGCTGGAGGACCAGGCGTGTAGGGTGGAGTGATTGTGGGATTGTCAGCTGAGACACCCAGTTGTGTCCAGCCTGGGGAGCTGCATGGTGGTGATTTCTTCTTCTCCACATTTTTATACAGGTGATGTTCCCAGAGATGACCAATCTCACGGAGGTGACAGAATTCATCCTCCTGGGGTTCCCCACCCACGGGAACATGGGCTTCCTGCACCCACTGCTCTTCTCCCTGGCCTACCTGTGCGCCCTGCTGGGGAACGGGCTCATCGTGGTCATCACCACCCTGGACCCGCACCTCCACACGCCCATGTACTTCTTCCTGAGGAATCTGTCCCTCACGGACCTCTGCTTCATCTCAGCCACGGTCCCCAAGTCCATTGCCAACGCTCTGACGCACAGCAGCTCCATCTCGTTCCCGGGCTGTGTGCTCCAGGTCTTCATGATGGATATTGCAGGGGCTACAGAGCTGCACCTGCTCACGGCGATGAGCCTTGACCGCTATGCTGCCATCTGCCGCCCCCTGCACTACGAGGTCCTCATGAGCAGGGACAGGTGTGTGCAGCTGACGGCTGTGTCCTGTCTGGGTGGGTGTGTCCTGGCTGTGATGAACACAGCTGGGACCTTCTCCTTGTCCTACTGTGGGTCCAACGTGGTCCACCAGTTCTTCTGTGACGTCCCCCAGTTATTGGCTATTTCCTGCTCAGAAAATTTAATGTTAGGAATTGTGCCCATTCTTATTAGTGCATTGTTGGATTCCTGCTGTTTTACTTTCATTGTCATCTCCTATGTCCACATCTTCTCTGCTGTCAGGAAGATTCCGTCCACAGAAGGTCAGGCCAAGGCCTACTCCACTTGCCTTCCCCACCTGCTGGTTGTGGTGCTCTATCTCTCCACTGCATTCTTTGCTTATCTGAAGCCAACCTCAGGGACTCCGTCCGTGTCTGACCTGGTCATTTCTATGTTCTACACGCTGGTGCCCCCCACCTTTAATCCCATCATCTACAGTCTGAGAAACCAGGCCATGAAAATGGCTTTGGGGAGTCTTATGAAGGGGACACTCCCCAAAATTTTATGGTAGTGAGTTCTTGTCTATGTTACGAGACATTTACTTTAAAATTTCACATGCTATTTCCCTTTATATTTTTATTATTACCTATGTAACTTGTAAACTATATTTTCAAATTATACATTAATATGACTTAATATAGTGTGTTGCTCATATACACTATTAGTTTTAATCGTTGCCATTTTTTAACAATGATTTTTGATATTGCATGTTATCTGGAAGAAATTGAAGTATATGTATTTTTTTTCTCTTAATTCCCTTTAGGCTGATTTTCTTTATCTCTAGATGCAATGGTCAGATTTCATCTCACTTTCAGCAGAAGGTCTCTAGCTGGTCAGTGTCTCCCGCCTGTGGGGAGCTTCCCCTTTAATGTCACTGACCCTCTGGGTCACGTGTGTGGTCAGAGGCCACGGTTGGGGCAGACGCCCCTTTCCTCAGTCAGTGAGGCCTTCGGGGCGTAAATCAGGCCTTGGGATCCGAGTTAGAACCTGAGCAGTCACGACCGACTGAGGATCAGGAGCTCACACGTGACTGATAGACACCCCTGTCAGCCCTGGTGTGGAGAGCCCCCCACTGGGCATAAACACACTCAGCACACGGTGGGACCAGAAGGAAGAAAGTTAATTTCATCACAGCATAATGACTAAAAAATTACAAGTATGTAAAGCATTTGAATTTTGGAGAATAAGAGAACTTAACAATTTATGATGGTAATAGCCAAAATAGCCAGTAGACAACCTCATATCTAATATTTCCAGAAATATTTTAGGAATGACATTACACCCCACTTTACATGTGTTTATTCCCATTTATTTAATTCCCTAGAGTGGGTTGGAATTGAGGGGCGATATCCTGGTCGGGCACATTATCATAGATAATCTCACCCAGAGTGTCTGCGTTTCCATATGGACGTGTTGAAATAAAAAACTTGTCGGATTTTTGTAAATAACACTGTCATTTAGTGTAGCCGTAAAGACACAAAGAATCAGCAGAAGATTTAAATTTGTGAAATGTGAATGCCCGTGCGTTTGACCCTGTCTGCCCTCAGCTCTGCGTATGCTTATTGCATTAGACCTTTGCTTTCTCGTGTGTGACGTCCAATATTTGAAAATTTCACACCTAATATTTCATGATAAAATGCAGTTCCAGTTGGCTATCAGATCCTTTAACTCATTCTCACACAGTTCGCCCTGCAAGGCGCTCGTCAGGCCGACCTGCCTCAGCCCGGGTGAGCTCCCTGTCGGCACGAGGGGAATTTGGAGGCAGCCAGGGTTGGTTAGAAGAGGTGGTAAATCTCAATCTTTGATAAACTGCGTTGACAACTTACTACTGTTCTTTTAAATCAATGGCCTTTTTTATGTTTTTCTGCACATAAATGACTTTCTTAATGTTAATTCTTGACACTGTTAAAGTTCACTGGTGTAGTTATGGGGTATAATAAAATCCAATATATGTATTGAATGAGAACCTGAATCAGACCACTAAAAACATTCACCGACAGTATTCATTGCCATCGTTGTATAACCTAATTAAAATATTGAAGTTAATGAAACATTGAACGTCTCAGGCTTTATGAATTTAAACATTTAAGCACAATTAAAATTGTTGTGAAGGAAAAGGACACAAAATGGAATAGAAAAGAACACGAGGGACCATGGAGATGGATCACGGGTGAATTGGTGGTGGGCTACCCAAGGGGAATGCAAAATGTAAAAGACATAAATAACAATAAAAATATATATTATAAAAAAAATTGTTGTAGACATTGAGAATTCTAAAGACATCACTGAAAAAACTAATGAAATCAAATAAGTCACTTCAATAGAGTTGGAAGGCTACAAAATCAACACATGAATATTGATTCCCCTCTTGTATGTAAAACATGAACTGGACAAAGGGCCTCCCTGGTGGCGCAGGGGTTCAGTCTCAACACTATGAAGCTGTCTGCAGCCACTGCAGCACGAATTGAATTCAATCCCTGGCCAGGGGGCTTCCCACGGGGCGCAGCAGACCCCTCCTGTCTCACCCGCTGCTCCCCTCAGCAGTGTGTTTCAGTACATATGTCTGTTCTGCTCCCCACTCTGTCTGTGGTGATCCTCTTACCCCCCACGCCCTCTGGCCTGCACCCCAGCTCTGGTATGCATAAATAAGTAAATCTTAGAAAAAATTCTACCTTCCCCAGGACCTCCCCGACCATCAGCCAGTCACCGACTGATGAAGGGGACACTCACCAAAATGTAATGGAGAAGACGAGTTCACGACTCCATCGCCAGACACTTATTTAAAATTTTCCCGTTATACACCATTTATATTCTTATGATTACATATGTTTTCGTAGTATAATTTAAAAATATATACTTACTTTAAAATATATTTAACTGTCTTCATCTAACCTATTAGCATTGATTTTTGCTCTTTTTAACACTTAGGTGCTTTGTGATATTGCATGTAAACTGGAGGGAACTAAACTTCCGCAACTTTTGCTGGTCTCCATTTCTGTAGTCTCGGCCTAGAGAGGCAATGGTTGGTTTCATCTCAGTTTCAGCAGAAGTTCTCAGGCTGGTCAGTGTCTCCCGCCTGTGAGGAGCTTCCCCTTAAATGTCACTGACCCTCTTGGTCACGTGTGTGGTCAGAGGCCACGGTGGGGACAGACGCCCCTTTACTCAGCCAGTGAGGCCTTCGTGGCGTAAATCAGGCCTTGGGATCCGAGTTAGAATCTGAGCAGTCACGACCGACTGTGGATCAGGAGCTCACAGGTGACTTGACAGAGACCCCCTGTCAGCCCTGGTGTGGAGAGCCCCCCCACTGGGCATAAACACACTCAGCGCATGATACAAACCAGAAATAACAGAGTTTTTTCCCCGTGCAGTATAAAGACCAAAAAAATCACCAAAATATATTGGGTAAGTTGGGGAAACAAATAAGAACTTAAATAGTTATGATGGTAAAAGCAAAATAACTACCTCTGTACATATCGTATTCTGGTATTTCCAGTAATATTAGGAATGGCACTCACAACCTCACTCCACACTACATGTGTGTTTGTTCCCATTCATTTAATTACTGAGCGTGCCTGGAAATTTGCAGAAATGTCCTGTTGGGAACATTATTATGAGAACTCTTAACCAGATTTTCAGCGTTTCCATATGGAGTAATTCAAACGAGAAAACCATCGGATTTGCATATAAAAAACAACACTATCATTTATAGCTGTGAAGACGTAAAGAATTGGAAATGGATTTACATTTGGGCAGGTGCACACCCCATGCGTAGAGCTGCTGTCTGGCCTCAGTTCCATGTCTGCTGACTGCACTAAGCCTTTGCTTTCCCATCTATGACGGCCAATATTTGAAAATTTTACACCTAAATATTTCATGATAAAACGCCATTCCAATTGTATATCAGATCATTTTACTCATTTTCAACAGTTCGCCCTGCGAGGGGCTCATCAGGCTGACCTGCCTCCAGCCCCTGTGAGCTTCCTGCGGGCACGAAGGGAATTTGGAGGCAGCCAGGACGGTTAGAAGAGGTGGCAGAATCGCGATCTTTGATATTCTGGGTTGAGAACTTTCTGCTTTTCTTTTCTTTTTTTTTTTCCTACTGTTCTTTTAAATCAATGGCCTTTTTTATTTTTTCTGCAGATAAATGACTTTCTTAATGTTAATTCTCGATACTGTTGTTGTTTACTGGTATGAAGTTATGGGATACAACAAATCTAAAATATGTACTGATTGAGGGTCTGGATCAGACCACCGCAAAGATTCAGTGAGAGTGTTCATTGGCATCATTGTAGAACATAATTCAAATATTGAAGTTAATAAAACATTGAACGTCTCAAATCTCTACGAATTTAAACATTTAAGCCCATTAAAATAGCTGGAGACATTGAGAACTCTAAAGACTCCACTGGAAAAAAAAAGGAAATCAGATAAGCCACTTCAATATTGTTGTAAGATTACAAAATCAATAGGTGAATATCAATTTCCTTCTTATATGCAAACAATGAAGTAGAAAAGAAGAAGAAAGCAATCCTGACTGGCCTCTGTGGTGGCTCAGAGGTTAAAGTCTCAGCTCTGTCAAACTACTGCCAGCCACTGCAACATAAAGTTCAGCTGGGCCAGGGAGCTTCTCAGAGGGCACAACACACCTCTCCTGTCTCACCTGCTGCCTCCCTCAGCAGTGTATCTCAGTAGATCTGCCTGCTCTGCTCCCCACTTTGTCCCTTGGTCATTCACTTCTATTGAATTTCTACTTGTCTCTTCTCCCCACTCTCCCTCCCTCTGGTCCTTCCTTCTTCTCTTCATTCCTTTCCCTTCCTTCTTCCCCCACCATTCCCTCATCCTCCCCTCACTCCCATCTCTCAAGGTCCCCCCATGAAGGGCACACAGTGGGTGAGGGTGACTGTCCAGCTCTCTGGGACATGGACTCATCCCACTGCTTTTAATGATGGCGCCAACCTCAGTAGATACAACAGGTGATGGTGGAACCTAGAAATGAGGATTTTTTTTAATATTCATTTCCACACAGGTGTAAACCAAACAAAATTACATTCACACTCAGTTCACTAATGACCACTGGGATGTGCTGTAGGACGAGGCCAATTAAGACAGTCACTTCAAAAGGACACTTGTTCCCTGGAGTAGAGTCCCCGAGGGACGGAGTCTGGGACAGTGACCAACTCCCAGGCGCCAGCACCAGAGGGCAAATAGCCCCGCCCGAGGCCCCTGCTCTGTCCACGGAGGCGGCAGAGGACGGAGGGTGGATCCTGGGGTGTCCAGAGGCCCCACACATGCCGCGGCCATGGAGGGAGAGGCCGGGACGCCCTCTGGCCTGTGACGGGACAACCTCGGAGAAGAGACTCCACAAGGCAGCTGGGATGTTCCCCCTAGATCGCAGGTATCAGTTATTAAAGTTTTTATGACATAAATCTTTCAGTTTTTAGATTTCAAGCTTCATTTTTTTAAAAGATTTATTTATTTATACATACAAGCTGGGGTACAGGCCAGAGGCGTGGGGCGGTGAGAGGGCTCACCAGAGACAGAGCGGGGAGCAGAACAGGCAGATCAGAAACACACTGCTGAGGGGAGCAGCGGGCGAGGCAGGAGAGGTCTGTCGCGCCCTGTGGGAATCTCCCAGGCTGGGCGTCGAACCCATTTTGCCGCTGACGACAACTCCACAGCGCAGTGCTCAACCTCTGCACCACCGGGGAGGCCTCTCAAGCTTCATTTTAGACTTGAGAAAGGACAGTGATTAAAATGTTCATTTTATAAATAATGAAAACTAACACATTCTGAAGGTGCACAAGATGTTCAGTGTCCCATGGCTGAAGCATCCTGGGGTGAGTCTCAGTAAGTGAAAATATAGTCACCTTTAATTAAAGAGTCTAAAAGATGTTGACATTTATTATATTCATATATTAGAAGATTTGTGTTTATGGCAGATGTGACAATTACTGCTTTATGACGGGCATTTTAACACTGAACAAACTGAAAGTGTTTTGGGTACTAAATAATATCACAACAGTTAATGGAATTAGATTGTAAAGAGGAAATTCCAGAAGAAATTAAATATAATACTTATTGTCCAAAATCAGAATGTTCTGCTTTTTGCCTAAATATCATGACAGACATAGAGTAGGTAGAAACTCTCTGACGTCACAGCCACAGTGCTGACCATTTCGCGGCTCTGACACAGAATTTGGAGTGGACACCCGTCTGCTCACGGAGGGACCTTGGGTTTGTCCTAACTCCACCTCCCAAGGACTGTTGGTGACTCTGAACAGGACGGAAGGTGTGTCACAACTTACTTCATCATTACAAATATGGTTTAAACTCAAGAAATGGCTACATCTTTGACGACCTCATATCCGGACTTATTTTCTTCAATTTATTAAATTATTGGGAAAATTTCCACCAATCTGTTGCAATTATTTTATATGATGATGTGACCTTAAACATCCTGCCCTCACCAAGACTCCCCCTCCGTCACCCCACAGAGGGAGGAGAGGGTTAGACTGGGGAGCAGGGGGAGAGGGGGGGCTGCCCCGCGCCCAGACGTCCCCTCACGGATGGGCCTGGGGTGAGGAAAAAACCCGCACACGGAGGGCCCCGGCCCCGTGCCCGGCAGGGACAGCCGCACCCACAGACCGTCTGACCCGCCCGGAGCCGCCTCCCCCGGCCCAGATGTGCCGAGTCTGATGGGGACAGAGGGGACGGGGCCGTGGGGGGACAAGCTCACCCTCGGGGGGG
>PVIJ01021436.1:6034-18591 GCA_004024925.1 Scalopus aquaticus | reverse complement strand
TATGATTCCCTCTAATTCCATCCATGTCGCTGCAAATTGCATGTGTTTATCTTCTTTCCATGCTGAATAGTACTCCATTGTGTATATGTACCACATCTTCTGGATCCAATCATCTATTTTTGGACATCTGGGTTGCTTCCATACCTTTGCTATTGTGAATAGTGCCGCAATGAACATACGGGTGCATGTATCCTTTCGGTTTAGTGTTTTTGTGTCCTTTGGGTAAATTCCCAAAAGTGGTATTGCTGGGTCGTATGGGAGCTCCATGTTTAGCAATTTGAGGAATCGCCATACAGCTTTCCATAGTGGCTGGACCAGTTGTAAGGTAGGTTTATATCTGACAGACCACTTTCGTCTTTTCACTTAATTATTCCCAGAGGTGGGTTTCTTCTAGAAAGTGTAACCTGAGTCAGCAAGTACTTGGAAAAGGGTCCTCCATGGCACATATATCTGGGAGTTTTCCCTGTTTAGCCTCCTGAAATGTAAATTTGGTTGAAGAAAGGCTAATGATTATTCTAGTGCTGGTCTGAAAGAAAGGTTTTCTTGGCTGGGAGGATTTTAATTTTAATTTTTGTCTCTCCTACAAGTGCTTGAAACCCAGAGAAAGGGATGAACTTGGGATCCAATTAATTTCCCAGAGGTCAGGAAAATGGGAACAACTAGCTGAGGTCTTGAGTGGAAAGCAAAAGCAAGACAGATAAGGGAAACAGCATGATAGCAAAAACAACATTTTAGGGCCTCCCCGGTGGCGCAGCGGTTGAGCGCTGCGCTGTGGAGCTGTCGGCGGCGGCGGCGACGCGAGTTCGACGCCTGGCCGGGGAGAGTTCCACATGGCATGGCAGACCTCTCCTGCCTTGCCCGCTGCTCCCCTCAGCAGTGTATTTCTGATCTGCCTGTTCTGCTACCCGCTCCGTCTCTGGTGGGCCCTCTCGCCGCCCCACGCCTCTGGCCTGTACCCCAGTTTGTATGTATTAAAAAAAAAAAAGAGTAAAAACAACATTTTAGATCTTAGATTTCCTCAGGTTCAGGATCTAGTTTTACTACATACTACTAGGTAGCCAAGTTACCTTCTTTAAATCTCTATTTTCATCGCAAAATAGCTATAAATAGCTCCTCCCATGGAAATATTGTTATCGATCTAATCGGGTGCCCTTGCAAATTCTCAGAAAATGGGACTCTGAACCAGTAAGTGTTTCCACAGAGGAAGCCCTTTATTAACATGTGGTGCCACCGAGGAGAATGGTAGTTAGTGCTCTAAAGAGAGCTTCTCCTCAAGGGACTAGTGAAGGAAGGTTATATAAGAAAGGAATTCGAGGCTGTGAAGGGTGAGAGATGTGGGGAGGGCTTTTCATTCTCAGTTCTGTGGAGGCTCCCAGCAGTCTAGGGGCAGTAACAGGACTATTGAATGACCTTCCTAAAAGAGTTCCTCTCTTCCATGTTATCAGCTTAAAATGACCGGCAGGTGTCTGTCTGGCACTGATGCTACCAGCATCCCCAGAAGGAACAAAACATCTAGCTATGTATTAAGCAACCCATTACCATGGCCCTGAGGAATGTGACACAGTGTTACACTGAACTGCTAGGCTGAAGGTTAAGGAAGAGGTCGGATCATGTTCCTTGGCTCAGATGGGACCACAATATTTTTATGAGAAGAAGATAATGTAATCAAAACATTTAGTACAGGCCTCTTAGCTATTTATAAAATATAACCTCAGTTACCTATGATAACTTGTAGGCGTTACAATAATATTTGATTTATGTTTAAATCTGTGCTGAACAACTTTAGAAACTAATGCCTGTTGAATTGCAACACAGTGGTTTGTACATGGTTCTAAGGTCACCTGGCCCTGCAATATATCACACTGGGCCACATGACAAAGTAGAGAGGTTTAGGAGACATGCAAAGGATTATGGGTTAGGATTTTAACAGAATTGTTTTGGAAATTCTTTTAAAAACCTTATTGATTTTCCATGTGAAAGCAGTAGAAAAATATTCACGCATTGTAAAGTCTGCACAACAAAAAATCTGCAAACTGGCAGGCAACACATTCCTACAAAGGGTAGGGGAAAAGTTTTTTTTCCTTCTATCTGTCTAGTTTTTTGGTAGGGGACCCTAGGAGGAAAGACAGATTAACAAGAGAAAATCAGAAGTATTAATATGTATATCTCTCATACACACGGGAGAAACCCAGAGATGAGCAAACTCAAAAAGGTGGCTAGAGCTTGAGCTTAAATGCCATAGTCAGCTAAAAACAAAGAAAGAAGGGTATGGGGGAGACATAATAGACAAATGACAGGAAAAGTATGCTAAACGAGAACAAGTTTCATTATGCAGATTTAAGTGATTTCTCCATTAATAAGAGTCTCTAATGTTTAGAGTTATCTTTCTCTTCAGAGGGTGGCACTCTTACAAATGGTCATTTTCTTTATAAATGTAAATTTTTCTTAAAAAGGGCAACCTTAAGTATGTTTGTAGAGCTTCCTTTGTGTCTGTTATTTCTCAAAATAATCCATATGCCAAAGGGGTATATTTAAGGTAACATATTCTGGCCCTGTACAGTTATATTTTGGGGTAGCAGATAGTATATTCTGGTTTCCTATATCTACTTTTCCATGGTCATCTGACAGATATCAGGACACCATAACTGTGGACTCCGGTGAGCATCACCAGAACATCTGGATTTCAGAACATCTGGATCAATAAGTTGGAAGTGGCTTCCCTTTAAGAGTATGTGCCTGCCAAGGGAATGAGGTATTTCAGTGTATTTTCAAATATAACTACTCATTTCTGAAATGAACAAGTGGGTGTTTTTTTTTTCCAGGTAAAATAAGTATTATTTCTTAGAGCTGTCTTCAAAGTTAGTAATGGCAAAAGTTGACTACTGAGTGATAGAAACCTCATTGGGAAGTCAGGAGGCCTGGTGAAAATGCTCAGAATGGTTGTCACAGCTCTCAAGAGTTGATGAAAGAAACTTTGCGTGCTGGTGGATTTCTCCACAGTCAAAAAGCTCTGTAACAAAGCTAGCTTTGTAAGGAGGCCATAGCTCTGGGGCTGGCCCTGCCAGGCCAACTTTTAGTCCAGAAATGAGTGAGTCCCAAACCTGACCCTGGCTGGAAAAGTGGAATGCTCTGGAGCTGGAAAATCTGGACATAAGAAAAAGGCAATTCATTAAATTGCTTGCTACATAAAACACATAGTTTTAGGGATAGGGAGGAAGTGTAGTTTCTCAGATCCAGAAATAATGATTTCAAGTGTGTTCATTACAAGGGATCATCTGCTTCAAAGTTGGTGGACTGATCCTCCACTTCCAAGAAATCTGCAGGAAACATATGTGCACAGATGCCACACACATCTGTTATGAACTAAATTAACATGTTCAGGGGGCAATGAAAATTTAAGGCCTCAAAAATAGCACCAGGGGATAGGAGAGCTATCAAAGGGGGATTTTTAGTTGGAGCTGGAATTCTTAATCTTGGGCTGAAAGAAGATCCAGTGTTCACTGCACAGCTCAATCTGTGTTGAACTATGAATCTTAATGGGATTCTATTTGATGACCAACAGATATAACATATTCTATGTCACTTTGACCAAAGACACAAAAATAACAACCATTGCTTTAGTTCTAT
Source organism: Scalopus aquaticus (assembly GCA_004024925.1). Lineage (NCBI taxonomy): Eukaryota > Metazoa > Chordata > Mammalia > Eulipotyphla > Talpidae > Scalopus > Scalopus aquaticus. The sequence continues at coordinate 14,964 of PVIJ01021436.1, read as the reverse complement.
AGTATGCAACTGATGAAAAGCATTTCATTTAAAGAAGCATTTGAAGAGCCTAGGCAAGTACTCTCCATAACACTGACTGAAAACAATTTTTAATGCATGACAACAATTACTAGAGTTATTATACTTGTGACTTATTTTTTCCAAACAGAATATAAATATGAAAATTTCCATGAACAGAAAGAGCCTTTTGCTATATTCTGTATATAACCCATGTCCAAGTGATAATTCTTCTTGCTTTTTTTTCATAGATATGTTTTCACACCATTACCTAATGTGAGCCTACAAAACACAACTGTTAAAAGTACCATGGCTTTTTAAACTCTTACAAAAGGCAACCAGGTCTCTTCATAAAGTAGGAGTACTAACAAACTAATAGTCAGCATGTTGGTACTAGCATTTAAGGTACTGAATTGCTATTGAAAGGTATTATTATTATTATTAAAATCCTATTCTCGCTGTGCTTTATTCATATAATTTATTCATATAATGCCCTTCTTCTACTTTATAAAAGGTGGTTTCCACTGGATTTTTTCCATAAATCATCCTCTAGGCTTTTAACATTAAAAAAATTTTTTTTAAAACTTTTGAGTGGTGAGTTTTGCTCTCGTAACTCCTAAGCAAAGAATAATGAGACTTCAAACATGTATATCACTCAATCTACTCATTTGGATCTGCCTGATCCTTTCATTTATAAGTATTTATACTTTACTATTTTGGTCACAGTACTAGGCTTCATGGTTTAATAATAATTATTTGAAGCTATTACTTTATATCAATGCATTTTAAATTCCAGAAAGATGCCAGGTACACTTAGAAGGAATTACTAAAGCAATAATTCAGTGTCAGTGTTATATCAATACCCATTAAGGTTTAAAGTCATGTTCTTGCAGTTTGTAATTCCAATTGAGTCCTAAGTGATTGATTATAACTGTTCAGTTTGATATTGACTGATTCTTTAAAAATATCTTTCTTCAGCTCTAAACCAGAGTCTCAGCATATTTAGAAAAATATATCCTTATCATTTCTGCTTGTTATGATTCTTTTTTAAAGAAATAAATGCTTTGGGCCTACAAAATTTAGCTTTCGATTTGCAAAGTAACTTAGAAGGGAAACTATAGGAAGTAAGGGAAGTTAAAGCAAAACTACGAAATGGCTTTACTTATTAATTCTCTTGTTTAATTTCTTTTAAGTGTAAGACATAGAAAAAATAAAAAGAACACATAGCCAGAGACCCAGGCTTGAATCCTGATTTAACTCTTTGCTAGCAATGGCTGTCATTTACTGACCATCAGACACTATATATGCATTTTCTAGTTTTCAAATATTATATTATGTTTCTACCATTTATAGATAGTAATATGAAGCAAAATAATAAAACTAATGTCAAATATACCTGAATAGAAATGTTACAAAAAATTTTTTTTAAAACACGCACACAATTTTTATCATAGCAACTTACATTGTGCCAGGTGTCATGTGTGATGTCATCTCAATTTATTACCTCATTTAATCTTCCCCAACTAAAAACTTTCATAATCCAATGTTTTAGATATGAAAACTGAGTCTTTGAACTTAACTTAATCAAGGTTGATCAATGACATTTTTGAACCTAGATCTCTGGCATGTTAGTGCTACCTCATAGCTTGTTGTGGAAGTAGAAAAGGACATACCGCAAGTGGTTTTTTTTTCTGTTTTCTCATCAGAAGACACGGATTCTAAATAGATCCGGTTATGTGGATTCTTGGTTAATACACTCTGCTGTATGCATGTGTAATAATCAACGAAAGCATTAAAAACACCCAGAAATGCCATTTGAAACATGCTGAAAACAGTGGAATATAGAGCAAAACAATCACAGAATAATTACAGAAATCTAATCTATTTTGCTGGAAAGATTAGAAGAACACTTTGGGGGTTGTCTGTTCAATCACTCTTTTCTAAAATATCACCCTAACCCACAATCCATGACATGATGATATGTGCTCCCAGCAGCCATTTTGTTAAATGCTCTTCCTATTCTCCTGCCCCATCATTGCCTGACAAATCAGATGCTTTCCTTATAGTTGGGATCATGGCTAATAAATTCTAATTTCAATATATTATCTTGAGCAAAAAGGAAATTAAAGTTAGACCCAAGATTTCTGTACAGCAGAAATTGAAGTCAGTTTATACAGATAGAGATAGCACCAGAGAAAGAGAGAGAGACTGGGAACAGTAAAACAGAAATCCAGAATAGAGCAGAGCTGTGACATGAAGAATTCTGGGGGCATATTTGTTGACTAAATAAATGACTGGTTTCAGTTTGTTTCTGAGATCTAATTATTTTCTTGGCATTGGTTCAATGAGCTACCTCTTTCAGCTTTGAAATACTATTCCTATTTGTTTAAATATGATCAGATAGGTATTTTTATTACTGGCAAGTAAAGTCCTCGAATTAATTTGGTGAACATCATTTACTCTGAAGTATTTGAAAGCTGTCATACAGACTAGGTATTGCATTTCTTTTCTGTTGTGGAAACACACGGTACTGAGTCCCTCAAATGCCCAACTATTCTTTTTTTCCATATGCACTATTCTTTACATGAAGAGGTAGAACTTTTTCCACCTTATCTTGAATTTTGACTGACCTTGTGACTACTTAAATCAAAAGAATGTGAAGGACATGCCATTGACATTTCTGAGCTTTATCTGTAAATGATTTGAAAATTTAGGCTTTATTCATCTTGAAAATCTCACTCAAGATTCCCCCACAAGGAATCCAACCACTTGCTAAGAGATCACCAAGTCACCTAGAGAGGACTCATAGAAGAGAATCAAGGCATTTGACAGCTCTACCAATATCTCAGTTTATAGCCCATCTGAATGAGTCATTTGGAGGTTTAAGCCCCCTGATGACTGGTCACAACTGATTTAATGTGGAGCTGAAAAACTACCAGCGAAACTTAGTCAAATCACACAATTACAAGAGGATAAAACTGATATTGTTTTAATCCACCAAGTGTTGGGGTTGACTTCGGAAGTAAAAGAGAGGCAAACTTGAACTCACAAGGTTAAAAAGGCACCTTCTAACAAATGGAATTATTTATCTTAGATATGGCAGAATCTAAAAGGAAGTGAATAATGTAATGCATCCTGAACTTGTTCACACAATTAATTAATTGTGGCCATTGAGGTGGCCATTTGCAACTACTTGAATTTTGGAATCTTCTAACCAAGACATTGATTACATAAGTTGTTTTCTTGTGATTAATCTGCTACCTTTGGGATAAAAAAATAAATACTAATATCAGCTGGTAAAATTGCTTCTTGTTCTCATAAACCTGAAAAGTGTGTAATTGGTTGATTTCCTGTGTAATGCCACGTTTCTTTCTGCAAATATATTACTGAATCAAAGGATAACTTGATTCATTTCAGTTTAACAAATACTAATTTTGTGCCCTGACTATACAACTTTCATTGAGATGCAAGAAATACAAAGAAAAATAGGGCACACTCCCTGTCCTCATGGAACTTTCTATCAATTTGAAGGAAAGATGAGTAAATAAAGTAATAACGTTACCACTGAGTAAAATCTAAGCACATGTAAGACCTAAACAATGCTTTGTGAAAGGATAGAATTCTATCTTATCAAGGGCCTTAGGGAAGTCTGATGTCAATAGCCATTAATCAAAAAATGCTTACTGTACAAGCTATATAAGATCAAGGGAGAAGGGAAAACGAGCAAAATTTGGAAGCAGAAAAGTGCAAGGTATGTTTGAGGAACAGAAAGTTCTCCAGTTGGATCATATAGTAGATACTGGCCAGTTACCAAAAGAGATATGCTGAAAGGAGATGTTCAGAACATAATTTAAGGGCTGAAAACCAAACTAAGATATCTATACGTGATTCTGAAGGCAGTAAGAACACACTGAAGTTTTTTAAGCACAAACCTTGAGTGAATTCAGCCAGGCTTTAGAAATATTAACACAGCAGTGGCTTGTAGGAGAAATGGGGAATTAGGGGAGGGGGGAGGGGAGACAGTGGGGACTGTTAGAGTGATGATAACATTTCCACTTGGGTGGGGTCAGGCCTTTTAAACCTAAGAAGGTTAAGATAAAATTTTTCATTTTTTTCTCACCAACTATGTTCCTCCCTTAATCTCCCCCATCTCAGTAAATAGCATCACTATCCTATCCACCCAATTCCTCCAGTCAGGAACTGGAAGTCACCTTTGACTTTTCCCCTTCTCCTACCAAGTATGACCCATAAGTCTTGACAGCATTACCCTTAAAAGACATCCCTTATCCAATTACTTCTCTCCATTTTCTCTGACAAAACCCAAATCTAGAGCACCACACACCTTCACTGGAACAACTACAACAACCTCCTAAATAGTGTCCCTCTGTTCTTATTCTCAATTGGCGGTCAGGGGGATCTGCCCAATGTGTATATCAAATATGATCACTCTGTTTAAAACCACTAATGGCTGTCTATTGCATCACAAATAAAATCCAAAGTCTTTTCGTAGCCTAGAAAGTTCTATATTTTCTGCCCTCTGCTTAACTCTCAGATTGAACCTTGCTCTTCTTATTCATGATTTGTTAGTCTTCCTTTCAACCACTTGACATAGCAGGCTCATTCCCACTTCAGGGTCCTTTTAATTTTGGGTACTGACAGCAAAATCCAGTTGGGTAACAGCTAGGCCTCATTGTTTTATTGTGAATTTTTACAGGGAAGGGATGACATCTCACTCATTAAATCTATATATAGCTTTTCAACAACCACATATAAAGATTTTTAGTTTGTGGTTACAGCAGCTATTGTAGAAATTGACTCTAATAAAGAGGGTCATCTTGTGGAGAGCCCCCAGACAGAAGACTCTCCTATCTCATTTCCTCCCCTCGACTCTCTGTGATGACAATTGGTTAACACAAACGTGAATATCAAAGGTGTTGGTGAGAAGGGAAGGGAGGGGTGAAACTCCTAGAATGTCTGCCATGAAATTGCATGGAGTCTTCCCATCCCCAACTCCAACCCTGCTTCCTTCCTATGTCAATTTCTCTATAGAACCTTGTTTCATTCAAATAGTAAAGTTTCTATCACTTTATGTTGTTATAAGGGACTATATGCCCTCAGACATGTAAGCATCTGCTTTCTTTCCTTACTATATCTTCTCCAAATGGCATTTCCAATTAAACCCATTCTTAATATTTTTAATATATGTATTCAGAACATTCTCTGTGCATATATGTATTAGTTACTATTAGAAAATTATTCTAAAACTTTGTGACTTGAAATGATCATGTCTTTTTTAAGCTCAGGGATTTTATAGTCAGAAATTTAGTTAGTGCAGATGACTTGTCCCATTTTGCAAAGTCTTAGACTCAGCTGGTTTAGTCAGCAAGCTTCTAACTCAATGGTTGAGGTTAAAATCATCTGATGGGTCATTTACTCACATTCTGGGATGTGAGATGACTACAAAGTTAATTTTGTTGGTGTCAGTCAGCAGTTTGGAGTGCTCCATCTGGTGAAAATGAAACAGTCTAGGCTAAGCAATGGGAACAAAAGTTGCGGTTGTACAGCAAGCAGAAGGAAAAGCATCCACCTACCAAGATTCCTTGATGGGAGAGGACACACAACATTAGAGTTACTGAGAGAGAGATGAGGGAGAGGAGTCCCAGATGAGGGAGGCCACACATACCTTTAACAGACCAGCTTTAAATTTTGTTTTACCTAAGAGCAATGAGAAACAAATGTCTTAAGCAAGAGAGTGAGGAATTGTGGGGTGAGAATGCCAACATATCTTTTTTTTTTTTTTGGAGGGGGAAAACATACAACTGAACTCATAATAGGTACCAACAACATTCCACTGTTGCTAGCCACTGGACACTCCACCATCTTTGACAGGTTATCTTGAGCTTTCCCAAACCTTTATAAATGTTCCCTTCAGTAGAGTATCTTATGTTAAACTCTTCAAGTATGCCAGGGACGACTCTAAGACTCACAAAAACATTTGAAGAGCTGCGTAATAACTAAAATTGATAGGAATTGTTGATGGGTTGCACGGGAGTGGAAATGATAGAAAGGGGAGTGTCAAGTGTAATTCCCAGGTTATTGTCTTGAGAAATTGCTGGGTGTGGAACCTTTCACTGAGGTCAGACATGCAGAGGTCTATAACAAAGGCGATAATATGTGCGGAGCCTTCTAAAGAATGTATAAGACACACATACACACACACACACACACACACACACACACACACACACACAACCAGTGCCTGTGTATTACAGAGACAATGCCTAGACATGTTAAGGCAGACTGCATGGATTCAAATCCTGACTTTATCACTTACTAGTTGAGCCACTAGAACAAGATTTCATCTTTGTACTCCCTATAATGTTCATCTGTAAAGTGGACATCATAATATATGCCACATAGTGTTGTGTGAGGATTGATGAAACAAATGCTGTGAAGTACTTAGCAGAGTTTGACATTTACTAAGAGAACAACAAATGTCAGTATTAGCCAGTGTTACTCTTACACATTTATGTTCCATTTGGAGAAAAATCAACAACCATAAAGGTTTTGAAATGATCCATCTGAATGTGGCCTAATTCCTATTCTCTAATGCAAATTTAAAACTGTTTAAAATGCAGATCAGGATGAAAATAAAGTGCTAGCAGGTTTGTTTCTTTTTCTACTTGGTCTCAAACTCAGTAACCCCATTTAAAAGTTTCTAACCTGGATATCAATTGGAGATGTGGATACATTTCAAAGCAATGTAGATGTTTCAGGATGTCAAGAGAGCTTTGAAAAATTACTTTGTATGACCTCTAATTTTCAAATGAGGATAAGACCTGAGAAGTTAAATGACCCATCTGAAGCCTTAACACTGCAGGCAGAGCTAAATTCCAGACCTTGGGACTCATAAACTGGCCCTTTCATCTCCAGCATGACAGCTTCCAGCAAAACAGTCCAGAAAAGGGCCTCCCTAATGGCACAAGGGGTTAAGTCTCAGTCTATGAAACTATCCACAGCCACTGCAGCATGAGTTCTATCCCCTGCCAGGGAGATTCCCACATGACGCAGCAGACCTATCCTGTCTTACCCACTACTCCCCTCAGCAGTGTATTTCAGTCAATCTGATTGTTCTGCTTCCCACTCCGTCTCTGGTGAATCCTCTCATCCCCCACACCTCTGGCCTACACCACAGCTCCTGTATACATAAATAAATAAATCTTAAAAAAAAAGTCCAGAGAAATGTTTATTGCACAGATTTTAAAATTTATATAATGAACCCAAGTCCTTTCTAAAAATAAAACAAAAACAAATTAAAATGAGGAATGGAGAACCAAAGTAGGAATTAAAAAAAATTACTGGACTTTTATAAATTTACTGAAACAATTCCTTCAGAAAAAACAGAATGATTATTTCACTAGAATTTAAATTTTTAAACATTTCTGTTCTTAGTTTGGTATCTGACTACTTTTATTCAGAGGAATAGATTTTTCTCACATTCCTGAACAATGAGTTGCTACTTTTTAGATTTTGAAGACTTGTAATTTTTTCCTCTGACAATCAATTAACATAATGCTTCGTTCAAAATTATAGCTCCTAAAGAGAATTTATGCTAAAGAATTCTTACTTGAGGAACCAATGGAATGTTGAGAAGATGGTTATATACCTCTTTATAATCAATCTGGTTTTTGAAGATTGAGTTTCAAAAATCTAAACATCACACCTGGCTCAATCATGGTATCTATTTTATGTGATTATGCAGAACTACATTAACCAGTTTTCCTGTTTAGACAGAGAGAAAGTCAGCCATCTCTGGTGGCGCAGCAGTTAAGCCCTGTGCTGTGGAGCTGTCGGCAGCGGAGCGAGTTCGACGCCTGGCCAGGGGAGATTCCCAAATGGGGAAGATTCCCAAATGGCGCAGCAGACCTCTCCTGCCTCGTGCACGCTACTCCCCTCAGTAGTGTATTTCCGTCGATCTGCCTGTTCTGCTCCCCACTATGTCTCTGGTGAACCTTCTTGCCGCCCCACGCCTCTGGCCTGTACCCCAGCTTGTATGCATAAATAAATAAATCTTAAAAAAAAAAGAAAGAGATCGAGTTTACTTCTCCATATCATTTTTCCTAGTCCAGGGAAAAGAAGATATGGGGGGAAATCTTAAAAAAAAAAATTAAAAGAACACAATTCTTGATGGGGAAAATGAATGTAATTGTTTGTATTGAAAAAAGTATATTAGGTAGGCAAAATATTATAAAGAGAAAAGCCAATTTAACTGAACTGGATTATGTTAAAAAGGTTTTATTACCTCAAAGACATAGTATCCATAGCAACTGAGACATTTTTATCCTTAGTCTTTCCATCCATAATGAGGGATATAACTAATCTATGAGTTTTCTATTTACTGATATAATCATATCACAGCTAATAAATTACTATTCACTGAGACATCTTAACAAGCTCTACTGTTCTACTTTTGTAACAGGACCCAGAAGGAGAAGAAAATGTAACCAAAACACAGGAATAACCATTTAGGTCACAAGGGAGAGTTGCAATAGTACATCCAAAGAGGGAGGGAATTACTCTCTGAACTTGGCCCCAGGTTGGCTGACTACCAAGTAGAGGAGTGGGTTCTTCAACTTCTGCCAGGCCATAGGTCACGTGGTCATGCACCCATGCAGATGCTGTTGGGTTGAAAGGGAGTCCAACAAAAACACTAATCCGAAAGGATACATGCACACGTATGTTCATTGCAGCACTGTTCACAATAGCAAAGGTATGGAAGCAACCCAGATGTCCAAAAATAGATGATTGGATCAAGAAGATGTGGTACATATACACAATGGAATACTATTCAGCATTCAAAGAAGATAAACACATGCAATTTGCAGCGACATGGATGGAATTAGAGGGGATCATACTCAGTGAAATAAGCCAGA
>PVIJ01021435.1:0-18490 GCA_004024925.1 Scalopus aquaticus | reverse complement strand
TGTCATTCATTATTTTTAATGATTTTGAGCTATGGTTTGACCACAGCTTTAAGAACAAGCCAAAAAAGCTGATTTCATAACTAACAAACAGCACTTAGAGCAACAACATCTTTCTTTAAAAGTATTGCAATTACAGACCTTAGGTCTAAGAACTACATCACCATTGCTCAGTTAAAGGAGGCAGATACACAACAGTTGGAAAATCTTCTTCTGTATGTAACTGGGAATTATGTTGAAAAGTGAGCACAAATGGCTGTTAAAAAAACTTCAATGGTTTCTGATTATCATAGCTTACATGAACAACTATTGAAAAGTTCAAATACAGTTATTTTTTAAAAGACTGCTTTATTATAAAAATTAAATGAACTAAATGCTGTGAATAGTATTGTAAATATTTTAAAATAGCTTTAAACAAGACAAGTATACAATCAGTGTGATTTTTGAAAGCATGAAATGAAAAATAGTAATACACTAACAAGCACATTAAAATGAACCAGAACTATTAGTGGTAATTTAAGCCTCAGTTATTTCTGTAGAGAAGAAGCAATGATGTAGTATAAATTTTAGTACCTCTGAGTCTAGGAATTCTGTGATGACACTTTTTCTCAACAATTCTCCCAAGAGATTGAACCTGGACAAATGGGAGTGTCATTTCTGACAGTAATGAATGTTGTTTCTTAATGCTGAACCATGAGGGAGTCCCTACAATCTACAATGGAGCAGAAAGTGGGGATGGTTGGGCTGAGAACAGATAAGACAATGATCTTTTCATGGGTATTCCAAAAACAGATAACAAAAGAAGGACTGACTTTTAGTCCATTCAGCATTAAGAGTTGCACCAGTAGAGGCACTGTCAGCTTCAGGATAGTCAGCAATCATTTGTTTTCTGGAGGATAGGGTTATATTTCATCAGTACTCCACAAAGCAAATAAAAAACATGGAATTTATTAGAATTAAAATTCTCTAGAGACAGAATGAACTTGAAATGCTGATCCATGGGCAAAATTTCACTGATTGCCTTTGTGGACAATGCTGGAGAGGATACCCACAACCATGATTCAACAAAGGTTTCAGCGAACATAGGCTTTTATTCTCCTTTTTAAATATTTGAATATTCAAAGGTAAATGCATAGGTCACAATTAGACATTAAAAAAACCGAGTTGGAAGTAGATGCTATGCAGGAGTTGTGTCATAAAGTGCATCTGAAAATGACAAAACCTTGTCTACTTTTTGTGTCACCAGTAGGAATGATGTAAATTTTTCACTTGACTGGCTGATGGCCAACTCTCTTCTAATGATAGGTAACCCAAAACAAAACGTTTTTTTCCTAAGAGTGGAGTCTTCTCTTAAGTGGATTTACATTTCCTGAGGTAATTTTTCCTTTAACTGCTGTGCGTTCACTGGCCCACAGCCACAACTTGTAAAGACAAAGGCACAGAGGGACTTGGGACACAGATGGTCATTAATGCCTCTGTACTGAACAAATTTCTCTGCTGCAGGTCAATTCACTTAATCTGACATAAATCTTGCAATTTTAACAAAAATGTGCACTTTCCAATGGGGTCAGACATCATTATTCCACAAGAGATAATGTCTTTTCATAAAGCAAGCTGAAAAAGCAATATTTTTTTTTCTAACTATAACACTGGCCCAATGGACTGTTACTACAGATTAAAATAAAAAGAATCTAGTGGCAACCAAAAAAACTGAGATTTTTAAAAATTATTTTAAAAAAAGTTTTCACAGCAAAAATGCAACTCTGAATTGCTATACATATGCTGGTCATAAACTGTGACTTGTTTATTCAGACTTCTTTCCCTTATGTTATAATATTGATATTTAATAGGAAAATAAACTACATAGACTTTTATCTGATGCATCCATTTGCAAATTTCCTTACAAAAGAGGACAAAGCACATAGGCATCCACAAATTCTATGCCATTTCTGTTAAAATTGATATCATCTATACATTATATTACAATATTAACAATTTGTTGTTCTACCCATTGGGTAGGATATGTGCATAATATATTCAAGTTATATACAGCACCTTACACATAAAAACATAAGAAAAGACAGACAACTGAAAAAGCACCATTGTAAGTGAGGCACAACAAAGGTGGGGAGCAGGGCATGGTGGTGGAGGTTCTGTCCTAGGTCTGCTGACATCAGACAGGAGATGTCTTGGTTGCTTAAAAACTACTGACATGCGAGCTCTTGGAAATGGTCTGGGTCTGGGTAATATACATGTATAGAGTGCAGGTAATCTCTGTAGACCGCTAATCCCCTACCACACCACACAGAAACAAGCACACATCTCTGAAGGAAAGAGGAGGACAGGAGGATAGACAAGGCATACCTGCTCAAAGATAGTAGCTTCCAGAGGCAGCAACCTGGAAAGCAGAGCAGCAGCAGCAGCAGCAGCAGCACATGACTGTCTAACTCTGGTCTAAATTATAAACTCCAACTATGCAAAAGATGTAGCACTTAGGGTATTAAAGTAACCTAAGTAAAAATCCTGATTCCTAAACAACAAAGGTCAGGAGAGCACTCTCCATACTCTGACCTGCCTCTCATCTCTGCTGAGTTGGGCTGTAGGAACCAGTGAGTGAGTGAGAAGAGTTAGGAGACTATGATCTGGGACCTGGAGTGAAAGCAAATTTCTTAATTAGAAATTAGATACAGGATTCCTCCACTATGGAGGGGAGATATGCTAACTTGTCATCCAATCAGGTGCTTTTATCTGAATTGGCCTGGTCATCGAGGCAAGGGTAAGCAGCAACATTCCCACTTGCCAGCACCAGCTGGGGACACCGACAGAGCTTGGGGAGTATGTCATCTTACAAAGGGCTGGCACCAAGCACTGGTGTATTTCTGGTTTTAGTCGTGCAGACAAAAAGCAAAAGTTAACAAAAACAAGTATACTTCCTAGTTGTTTTTCATTTATACACTGCTGAGTTTGGGAAATTTTAAGGAAAATCAACATATACCAATTAATACAGAGTTAATGTTGCATGATGAGTAACAAGCAGCAAGAAGCAGCGCCAGCTCAGACACTGGGGCTTAGGGAAGGCCGGGGAGAGCACGGTGTGGTCGGCAGCCCTGAGTCCTACTCCAGCATGGCTCAGAACAGTAGTAGCCAGATGAGGAGGAACCTTCTTTTGAGGGGCAGGGTCCAGGAGTGTGTCTCTGTGCTATGAACCAGTTCAGGTCTGAGGATGGCTCTGAAGGGCACCATACCAGGACTCTCTTCCCACGAAGAAGATGGGAGATACATAACCACCCCTGTCAAAGTTACAACTACTGGTATGACAAGAAGTCAGGGTTTTGAGTGGAATCTTCTAGATCAGAGAAGCTTTCTTTTGAAGCTTTGCCTTTTGAGCCCTTCTAATTCTTAGGAAGATGAAATAAAGGTACAGAAGTTGTGGTCTTCCCCCACCATCCCCCCCGCCAGTTGATTTACTGTTGGCCCTTATTTTCTCTCCCCAAAGTTTGAACTAAAATTAGGGGATATATGTATAGACCTCATGAGTTCTAAGTTTTAAGTATGCTCTGCTGTCATGAAATGTATTGTGGATTGTGTGTCATGTGTAAGTGTGGTGGGGATAGATGGAGGGTATACTTGTCAAGCTGCTTTAACACTAAATCTTGGTCAGGGACATGACAGTAGGTCATCTTTTTAAATGCGTAATTACTTTAGCAAAATATATTTTGTACTAAGGACTGCTTCAGTGTTTGACAAAAACCCTATTTTCTGGAAAAGCAAACATATGCTTAAATACTGTGTTCCCCAAAATGGGACTCAGCCTGCCTTGGGGTTCATACTCCTGGAAGTTCCTGGGACAAAGACAAAGAGCCCAGGAGCGTCAGTTCATACACCTGCAACACGACTAAGGAATTTAGAAGCTTCTTATCAGAGCTACTTTTTGGAGTAGGTAAGGATTGTAAAACCATTTTGAGCTAGAGTTATAGGGTTGGGGTCAACCGCTTTATCAAAATTGCAGGCAGTTGTGGAATAGAGACGAGGGGCTTCTTTTGAAGACTAAGTCTAGAGGACTTGATGATGCATTGGAAATAAGGAGGAGGAATAGATAAGGAAGCAATCAAAGATTGTGTTTTGGCTAAAGTGAAGGGTAGATGACTAGAAAGGCAATAGTACAGAACTGATAATATAGTAGTTGTAAGGGTAACCAAAAAAGTTGTAGGCAAGGTTTGGAATGATGAAATCATTAACTCACCTTCTCACAGCTGAGGGGGTCACCTGATCAGCAGTTCACCTGAGTCCTGTTCTGGGATCAGTTTATGCGCTCTCTAATCTTTACTACATGGGGGCTGGGTGCCATGCTGTGGAGGCCCCCAGCTTCCACCACAGGTGCACAGGCCAGCTGGGTGGTAGAAGGCAACTCTGGTTCTGACTCCTGGGGCTCGGCCCCACTTGGAACCCCCACCGCATCCTCAGCACACACACACTTCCACATAAGTTGTAGAGCAGGGGTGACAACTGCTGCCCAATTTTTTTCTTTTAACAGTTTGACTAGTTCTGTGGATGTTACTTTGTGAAACATGAATCTAATGACAATTCCAATCCTAAAAGCAAGATCAGAAAAAAGACCTACTGACCAAGAGAAGCAGCAGAAAGGAGCTGAGGGCAGAAGGCATAGACAGGACCGTGGTTCAGAACAGTCTCTCCAGCTCTCAGTCAATAGCACAGCCACCTCATCAACAAACTGCTGCAAACACCCACAGACACATCAGTGCAAGCCTACTAATTTGGGGTTAAACCACAGTCACTCCACCTCCCACCCACAGCAACATGCAGAGGCCACAGGGAACTCACTGCACAGGGTAGGCCACATGATCAAGAAGCCCCGTTTGGAGCAGCATTGGACCTACTGGCTGCTGCTGTTACAAAGTTAGATGCTTATGTCCACAGAAGAAAGTACAAATGTTTGAAATTATCAGGAATATTAAAACTATGACTAATTAATATTTAGTTAGTTTTCTAGTTGCATTTGAACTATATGTTGTGCTTTTTGTCCTGTGCTTTTAAAATCCTGCTGCCCTGCTTTTCACTGACCATCTGTTCTGGCTGCATCACCAAGGCTGCGCTTAGCTGGGTTTGGGGTAACACATTCCTCTAGGAATGCTGCACAAGTGAGTGCAATGGCTTATCCTCATGCAGAAGGCTCGGTGTGCCTCCCTCAGCACCAGGGCTTCCTGAGCAGGAGGAGCTGTTTTGCTCACACCCAGGACCACAGGGCTGGGAGGGGCCAGGAGACCGACGCACCTAGCAGCATTCAGGATTGAAGTGAACTATCTTGGGAGGGAGAGAGACAATGGGATACGTTGACAAGTCACATATCCCATTATTAAAAATAATCACTTTGCATTTCAAATGATTTGTTGCATACAATTATGTATCTAAGTATATTTCATGCTATAATGAAAAAATTAAAAATTACTGATGTTACACTGTGGACGCTAAGGGCAGCATTGCCTGGTGCTGTGTGTTGGATTCATTTTAATTAAAAATACAGCCTAAGACTAGTGGAGTAACAAGTCAGAAATGCTGGAATTTAGTATTGCCTATCTTCCACCCAAAAGTCCTCTAAATGCTTCAGTGATGCACTGCTATCTGATGCAAATTCTTGCAACAAAAATGATTTTTTTGTTTTACGTAAGTCGGCCTATATAAGGCTACACCACCAAACGTCTTTTCTTGTATGACGTGTTCTTCTGGGGAACACTCCAGGGTATTCCTTGGGCCTAATAATAATCCACAGGTGAAAAGACATACAGAACATACAGAACTTCACTTAAAACATTTCCCTCATATATAAACATTTAGATAGTGCAACTTTTAAAAACACATCATCACAACACAAAGTAACTCCTTGCATTCATCTAGCTTCTCCACTTTATAGCTTGGCACACAAAACAGGAATTTTGAATCATATTTTTAAAACAAAATAAAAGTTCCACACCTTGGGAGAAAAAGCAAACTGGCCTATTCTGCCCCATGATAACATATAATAACTCTTCCTTCTTCATTCCAATAATTATAAAACAGGCCATCCTGCCCTCTATCTCTGCAAAGTCTTCTTTCATAATTAAATAAGTCAAATACCTGTATGGATTTTATTTCATGATATTTTTAAAGCATCCCCTTTTCAATATCCCAATGCCCACCCTCTGTCAAACCACCCCTGTCCTAATGGCGATCCCCAAATAACACTTTTTGCAATCAGACCAGATCAAAGTTTGTGTTATTTCAGTCTAGTTTGCATGCAATTCCCCTCAAAGGAATCAGAAACAGACCATGTTTGCACATTTGGTTTTACTTGGCTATAGCACGTAAAACTGAGTAACACTGAGTGGAGCAGAGGGCCTTCTTCCCTCCTTACCTCCTCTCTCAGCTCGAATAAACACTGGGGTCAAACAAGGTTCCCAGGCTTCCTGTCTTTGCCCTGGATGGGTACCCCTGTGTCCCCAGGGCCGTCCTGCTGAAACGGCAGTCTGCTCCCCCTGTGTGCATGGCTATGCTGGTGATGGAAGAAAGAAGAGCCCGGGTGGTGGCCCATCACCTCGCTGTATGTTGGGGGTGGCCCCTCCATCCTTCCATTACTGCTGCAGGTGCTGGCACTGATGCCCGAGTTGCTGCTGGGTGGGCACGGGCCCCCACTGTACACAGAAATGTCAATCAAATCGCTGTCAAATATGGTTCGGTTGGGAGGGGCCCTCACAGATTCTCGGTTGAGTTCCATCTGCTGTTCAGGGTCCCGGAGTTGCAGGGTGCAGGGCCCCTGGTAAGGAGGCGGCTCCTCCCCATCAGACAGGGAGATAGTAGGAGGAAGGTCAATCTCGTGCTGCACGTAGGGGTAGGTGGGCTGGAAGCGGCTGAACCGATCCCTCTGCATAAAGGAAGGGGCAGCAAACCTGTCCCTGGGCCGAGGGGTGTACATGGTCTGCAAAGAAAGGAGAGGCTTGAAGACATTCATGGTATAGTGCTGACCACAAACATAATAGTGCCAAGGAAACGCTCACCATCTGAAAATTTTCTGATAAATCAGAGAAGACCATTTTACAAAAGAAATGTAGCTTTGTTATTCCTCCTATGATTCACATTGCCGGGATGGGTCAGCCACGGAGAATTGTGGCTAACTGAAAATCTGGGTGTAATGGGAGTTACTGTGTGTGCTACCTGTAAGGTTTCCACTGAACAGTTTCCCAGTAGAACAGGAGTAACTTCCAGAGAGTAGTCCAAAGTAACAGAGTGGAAGAGGCCCTGAGGATGCCCATGGCCTGTCCAGGCATCCACTCCATTATCTACAAAGCAAGAGGCTGAGGCCTGCCTTCTGGGTTGTGCCAGATCCGGAAGGCAGGGAGTAGAAGAGCAGGGAGTGGCTCAGAGTCTTCACTATAAATATAAGCTACAACTGCCCATAATGGTGCCTGTAGCAGATATGATGTAGGGGGTCAATTGATGGATATTTATGGAAACTTATTGCCCCATCTTTAAAAAAATATGGAGCAAGTGACTTTTTATTCTTTCTGGTTTCTAGATTTTTTCCAGCTATTTCTTTCTGGGTAAAAGTTTCCTGCATTTATTTTTAGTAGTTGACATGAAAAAAGTTTTGTATTCCATCCAAAGGAAATATGATTATATATTTTTTCTAAAATGAATTGAAGTACTTCTTACATAATCCTCTCATCTGTTCCACCATTCAAGTTTCCTCAAGAGGAAATATATATTTTATGTGTGTGTGTATCCACTGAATTCACTTTTATTTCAAACATAGAGGCAAACAACTATTATTTAAAAGACATACTATTAAACTTGAAGATGTGGGAATGCATCATGGCATGATATTTATAAACAATGATGCTAATCTGCCAGGCCTCATTATTATTAGCAGTTTATGGGATCATGTAAAGATCACTGATTCTCAGCATGTTTTCTATAAGGACCTTTAGCATAAATAATCCCTAGGAGATTCTAGGGAAATTCCCCCCTTACTCCTACAAACCAATATATACACCTTTTAAATCAAAGTTTTAGCCACATGCCTTAATTTAAATGTGTCATTTTTAATCTATGCTGTAATACACTTAACTGTCCACCAATTTTGTTGCAACGGTTTGTTTCCTTCCTTCCCTCTCCTACACACATGGGGTTCAGGAATCAGCACCTGCCACCCACACTTCACCTGCCCATCCCTTACCTCTGAAGCACCTGGTCGGGCCCCGGAGCTGTCTGAAGGCCACAGGTGCCCTTCCTGGAGGGGTAGGAGTGCAAGAAACATCACAAGAAAATCATTAGTTTCAATCAACAGCAGCTGAAATCAAGGGATCTCATTCCTCTTTTACAGTAGCAGACCTGTTTAAGACACAGAACAACAAAGGAGCTCTCTTTTTACATCTAAAATCTAAATGGGGAGTTGTGACCAAAGGGAGAGTTAGAAAGTTCTGGTTCCAGCCATAGCATATTATAAACAGATTGGATTTGAAATAGATCTGAAGTCAAATATCTTTCAGTCTATACCATTCAAAATGGTCATCAGGCCACAGTCAATCACTGCTAGATATGGGTAGGGTTACTTAGGCCTTAGGCAGAGGCCTCCCCTCCCCACCAAGTGTGCACCACTGTGGGATAAGCACCAGCCAGGCCCTCTGACTTGCCACTCAACCCTGAGCTCAGCAGCAGCAGAAGCAAAGCAGGCTCAGGCACACTGGTGAGCTTTCAAGCTGAACTTCCAAAACCTGAATGCCTTTCAAATGTCTTCTAATGAATTTATTCTTCAGTCTGTATATTCACAGGATATGACTTGACCTCTAGTTCCTTAACACCTTTTTTCAAGGTGACAGGGAAACTGTCGGCATCATCAAGGGTCAGTTTTAATACCATAAACTGGTTTACGAAGCACTTCAGCATGTTATCCCTTCTGAATCCAAATTGTTGGCTATTAGAAATGGTCTGTTGGGCTATTAGCTAAAGGCCTATTACTGTATTAAAGAGAATGAGAACTACTGAGTGTGTGTATGCCTGTAATTTTAGATTTTTAGGGTATCCATAAATGACCTTGTGCAATCACAGAGCATCCTGAGAGCTTAAGAGAATCCATACATGAAGATCTGTGAGAAGACACCTAAGACTTTAGACACGAAGGTTCTTCCTTGCTCTCCTTCACAGGCTGGCTTTCTAATATAAATACCCCTTGGCTGCTAAAAGGTGTTTATCCAGTACATACAGCCTGTAAAATCAGCAACATTGGAAACCTGCTTAAAAGAGATCTTGTTCAAGTCTGGTGCACAATCAACCCTGTAGCTCACCAAATTCCCATCTGCTGCATAACTAAACCCACGTGGTGCTTTTTGGCCCTCCTCTCACCAGGCCTCCTGGCAGCACCTGGACTGTTGTTGCCCCCAGCAACATCACCTCATCCTGCTTTACACTTGGACTTCTCTGGCCACTCCTCCTGCCCTTTCGGGGGCACTTCTCGCTTTTCCCTTTGGTTACATGCTGGTTACATGCTTTGGTTTCACAGAGCCCCAGCTCACCTTTGTTGCCTTCTGGCTTACAGGGCTATCCTATGGGGGACATCTGCTCTCCAGTTTAGCTTTCTCCCGTGAGTTCCAGACAAGTCTAACCAGGGGTAGGTGGGTGGGGGGAAGCTCCTGGATTCCAACAGACTCCTAACAATAAACATATCTAAAGTGGAATCCTGTGGCTTCATGTCCAAACTCATTCCTTGGCACCGCTGTGGTCTCATCCACTCACCGTTCTTCCTCACCCCCACCCCACTTCCCTTAGTGTCACCATTACTATTTCAATAGTGATGGAATTTATTTAACTCCATTCACTGACAATAACCCTCTCCCTACAACATGCTCACTTCTATAGAACATGTATTTTTCAGGCCTTTCACCCACATGGTACACAGGAGATGTTACAGCTATGAGATCCACGAGACGCAGCAGTGGAATGGATTGTGGCCAACAGTCCAGAAAGCGGCCATCCAGTTCTGTGCCTAGGGATCATATACAGAGAATCGAGACTGGAAGGGGACCAGAGTCCTAGAAAGGCAGGATGCTGCCTGTCCTGATGGCTGGGGGCCAGGCTTATGCTGGCACTCGTGCCACCATCTCTGGCCACTCCCCTCTGGACTGTTCCTTGCTGTCTACCACTGATGGCCATCAATGGCGGTGAACTTCTCATGCAGCTGGAAGAATTCGCTGACTCCTGCTCTTCTACATAATGTGAGGTCCTCTAGGATCTGACTCTGTGACTCGTATCCTCCATGGCTCCTGAACCACTTGGAAGGCTATGAATTTTTAAGATTTGTTTATTTACAAAATTACACTTATCAACATTGAGATCATTACTGACTTAAAAAGGACCTAATCTTTTAGTATCTTGGTGTGCTGAACATGGATAAAACCCTGACAATTTTTTATTAGCTCTCGCTTTGAAGATACTTCATATAATTCATTTTATATGTTTCACTTGTGTAAATTTATCCAGTACGACTGCAACAACATCCTAAATCAGCCTAGAATGATGTAATATTGCATTGCATTGCATAATACCATCATGAACACATCATCCAGAGTTGACTGCATCATTTTCTGATGCCAGGTGGCTGCTGAAGTAAGCTGAGGTCAGCAGTGCACTCTATAAAGCCGTCAGAAAGGTTGAGCATTGAAAATATTTCAGACTTTGTGAGAGACAGTTTAAGCTACTGTTCCATAGAACTTTTATTATTCTAGCCACATAGGCACAATACAGAATAGTAATGCCTCGAAAGTGCGTTAATAGCGTAGACAATTTCTGCTCTATTTGTGGGAAAGTGACATTTGCCAACCAGAAGAAAAGTATCACTTCTCAAGTGAAGAAGGCTTATCATCTTGACTTCGGATGAAAGGTTGGTGACGAAGACAAGCCTTGGGCCCCAAATACAAGCTGTGCTCCATGTACAACACAGCTTTCACAGTGGCTAAATGGCAAAAGACCATCAATGCCATTTGCAGTCCCCATGGTGTGGAGAGAGCCAAGCAACCACATAAAAGACTGTGACTTCTGCTTGTTTCCTCCTCTTTCCAGCGTTAACGAAGCAAAAGAAGTTGAGAATAGTCTACCCAAACATTCCATCTGCATTGAGACTAGTTACACATGGTGAGGGACCTTCTATTCCAGAACCTCCAGCAGAATATTCTCTTGATTCATCTGATGAGGATGAGGGTGAGCCGACCTATTCTTCTGTCCCATCAGCATGCAGTGATCCAGATTTTCACTGTGGTGCATCATCCACCCCACACAGACTAACACAGGAAGAACTAAATGAGCTGGTTCGTGATTTGGACTTATCCAAGAACAAGGCAGAATTGCTAGGATCAAGACTCCAACAATGGCATCTTCCAGAAGAAGATGTCACAATTACTTTCTATCAAAAGCGCCACCAGCAGTTGGAGCCTTTCTTCAGAAAGGAAAGTACTCTGGTATTCTGTTCCGTTATCGAGGGCCTCATGAATGCCTTAGAAATCACTCATGACCCACAAGAATGGAGGCTATTTCTAGACTCTTCGAAACTGAGTCTTAAGACTGTGCTTTTGCACAATGGAAACCTTCTTTCATCTATTCCAGTAGCTCGTGCTGTCCACATGAAAAAGACATATGATCGCTTAAAGCAGCTACTAAATTCCACTGAGTATAACAAGTACAGCTGGCACGTCTGTGGTGATTTGAAGCTAGCTGCCCTTTTAATGGGACCACAGCAGAGATATACAAAATACATGTGTTTCTTATGTGAGTGGGATAGCCGAGCAAGTGAATCGCACTAATGGCAGAAGGAATGGACTCGCAGACACAATGTAGCAGTTGGAGAGAAGAATATCCAGCACTGAGCTCTGATGGAGGCTCACAAAATCCTGCTACCACCTCTTCACATCAAACTAGGTTTGATGAAGAATTTCGTGAAAGCCATGGACCGGACCTCGCCAGCTTTCCGATACCTGCATGAAATATTTCCTCAACTTAGTGAAGGAAAGATTAAAAAGGGAGTTTTTGTGGGTCCTCAGATTAGAGCTCTCTCCAAAGATGACCGGTTCAATAACTTGCTGCAGAGTGATGTGAAACAAGCATGGAATGCTTTTGGCCTAGTGTCTACAAACTTTCTGGGGAATGTTAGGGCAGAAAACTACAAGTAGAAGACATGCTGATGCAGTATCAGAAACTTGGCTGCAATATGTCTCTAAAGATCCACTTCCTTCATTCCCATCTGGATTTCTTTCCTGAAAACTGTGGTACAGTTAGTGATGAACATGGCGAAGGTATCGCATCAATGGAACAAAGATACCAGGGAAAGTGGTCCACTACAATGCTGGCTGACTACTGCTGGACACTCCCCAGAGATGCTCCTCAACAGCTGTACAAGGGTCAAACGAAGAAATCTAAGAAGTAGTCTATGACTTGATTTTTTACAGGTATTAACCATAGGCCTATTACTTTTGGCATGCATTTCGTGATGTAAACATCAATTTATTGCAGATTACAAAAAACACTAGAGCCAAAATTAGAATTTGACTGTCATATCCGTGTTGAGCACATACAAATTGATAGGAAATGACTAATTTTATTTCAGTAACATGACTTTGTAAAAATTTGTTGACCAGTGTTACCTATTCAAATGGTGGAACTTCAAATGCAAAAAGCCTGAGGGCTGAAAGAGGCTTAAAAAAATTTGCGCTTATCTCAGATTTCCTCAGGACCTTCCTCATAGGTGGGGAGCTGATTCCTAAACCAATATTAACCATAAGTCTCCTCACAGAAAGTTCTGCTCAAGGGCTCCTCACTACTCAATTTCAACAAAACCCCAGGAGTTCCACAGAACACAAGCCCACAGCTGCATAATGACTATGCTCTTAAATCATTAGCTCAGCCTAGCAATTAGTTGTCCACACAGGAAATCACCATGAGCACAAATATCAGCAGAAGTTATCAAGACCACGCAGTGCTTCTTCTGATGTGATGGGTAGACAGGTTAAAACAAACAGCTTTAGCATATTTGACTTTGTGATAAATTTTCTTTTGGGTCTTCTCTCTCTCTAACATAAAATCTTTGTTGTGAAAAAAGTACACCATTATTTGTTGTCTGCTAATATAGTCACTGTCAGGTATGTTTGACATCTCTGAGTAGACTGACACATTTTTCTTCTGTATCTACAAGATGGTGGCAGAGCTTGATCTACAGTAACATTACAAAGGAGAAGGTTCCTCTGTGATAGGGTACCCAAGCCTAGATTTACATGAAGCATGACTACATGCATGCAGACATGTGTATTTTTGTCTCCAATGCAGAGTACACTTTGAATAAAAAAGTTACAGGGTAGGTTGAGGGACTCCCTGAGGCCCCCAAACCTGCCTGCTCTAAATGGATTTTGCCATCTGCATAAAGACAAACATACTCTTAGTGCATAAGACCTTCAATGGAGAGGAACTTTAAAATAATTAGTGTGTAATCGTGAGAAGTGAAGGGAAAGAATAGATAAAATAGTTTTCACATGAAACACCCTAAGTTACTCATCCCCTCATGGGTGAATGCCTGGCCAAATAGGGTTGGTCCAAAGTAGGATCACTGAGGCCCAAAAGCTTGCCACAAGTCTATGGCACCTTCTGGTGGGGAACCATGGGAAAGGGCAGAAGGGCCAATCAAGTCTGGGAAGAAAAGAGTAAAATCAAAACCCAAGTCACCAAAGGCTGCCATTGTCAGCCTCCCCATAGGTCTCTCACCCACGTCTCTGCTCTTTCAGGTGTTTCCTTCCATGTTCCCCAAATCCCTGGTACAAGTCCCAGGCTGAGAAGCAAACACAGCTTCTTCACGTATCTCTCAGCAATTTGAGTCTCTTCCACGTCTTCTTCATCTCTTCTTCCTCTTCCCTGTGTTTTCCAGCTTCCCCTCCCTGCTCAGCTCTACCCTTCCTTGGGTGGGGCAGGGTACCTTGAACCTCCCCTTTGGCCAGGGGATTACCTTATTGCAGTAGGATAGTGTTCTGGCCTCCCTAGCAGCCACTGGGACCCAGACCTATCAATGTGTTGGGCCATCCAGAGGACCTGGCTGGTTATCCAGGAGCTCTACTGAAATCTACATCTCATGGAGAAGGGATATAGGACAGCTCCAAATCTTAAAGTTTTGAAGACATGTATTTTTAGACTCTTTGACTCCTGAGCAAGCTGCTTTGGGTTTTCTGCTTTCTGAATGATCAATGAGGAGCCATATTGACAGAATAAATTTTACATAAGTTGAATCTGCTTTACACTAAAACATCTGCATTAAAGATTTAAAAAAAACCTTGATCTTTCCAATGATTACTTTTTTAAAAAAAGATTTATTTATTTATTTATTTACAGAAGAACTGGGGTGTAGGCCAGAGGTGCAGGGGGTGAGAGGATTCACCAGAGACAGAGTGGGGAGCAGAACAGGTGGATTTACTGAAATACCCTGCTGAGGGGAGCATTGGGCAAGACAGGAGAGGTCTGCTGTGCCAGCTCCCTGGCCAGGGATCAAACTCAGGCCGCAGTGATGATAGTGCTGGGACTTAACCCCTAGACCACAGGGAGGCCCCCACAATGATTGTCTTTATGATGGCAATAATCATGATGTGTTATATGATTGGATTTTTTCCCTTTAAATGTTTGGAACTTTTTGGAGGTGGGTGGGTAGTAGGTGGGAAATATAAACTGACTCATATTCTATTTTTTTGGTGGTAGATATGTATAACATAAAATACACCATTTAAATCATTTATAAGCATACTGTTCTATGTGATTAAGAACATTTACAGTGTCATGCAACTATTACCACCATGTATCTCAGAACTTTATCATTTTCCCATACTAAAACACCTATTAAACTAAATTAAACTCCCAATTCCTTCCTTCCCTCAGCCATGGTAGTCACCATTCTACTTTGTGTCCATAAATTTGACTATTTAAAGTATCTCATATACGTGGAATGATATATTATTTGTTTTTTTGAGGACACATATGATACTGTGTTCTTATTCCACATACTGTGTTTAAGGTTGACCCATGTTGTAGCACATGTCAGTATTTCACTCCATTTTAAGGCTGAATAATATTGCATAAAATTCTACATGTTACTTATTCAGTCATTCACTGATAGATATTTTGGTTGTTTCTACCTTTTAGCTATTGTGGATAATGTTGCTATAAACAGGAATGTATGACTTTGGTTTCTACTTTAAATTCTTCGGGTGTATATCCAGCAGTGAATTGTCAGATATTTTTTTTAAAGATTTATTTATTTATGCATACAAGCTGGGGGACAGGCCAGAGGCATGGGGAGGCGAGAGGGTTCACCAGAGACAGAGTGGGGAGCAAAACAGGCAGATCGACAGAAATACACTGCTGAGGGGGGCAGAGGGCGAGGCAGGAGAGATCTGCCGCGACATGTGGGAATCTCCCTGGCCGGGCGTGGACCTCCCGTCACCGCTGCTGGCAGCTCCACAGTACAGTGCTTAACTGCTGCACCACCAGGGAGGCCCCGAATTGTCAGATCTTGTGGAACTCTCTGCCTAATTTTTAAAAATTATTTATTTTTAACTGAGACAATATTGGGGTGTTGCCATTAGGTATTACCACCACAGTGCACCCACCACCAGCTCATCCATATTGCACCACCACAGACCAATGTACTTCCTTCCCTCTTTGTTCTTATCCCTCTCTTAACCTCTCCCCCACTTGGTGTCTCAGTTCTGTAGTCAGCTATCAAGCGTTAGTGTTTCAGCTTGTCTTTATCCATTAATTTAATTACTTTATATCCACATATTGGTGACACAATTTGGTATTTATCTTTCTCCTGACTTATTTCCCCTCGCATTATTCTTTCAAACTACATCCATGTTGCTACAACTGGCATGAGTTTATCTTTTTTTGATCAATGAGTAGTATTTCATTGTGTATACACACCACATCTTCTTGATCACCATTTGTTTTGGGGCACTTAGGTTGTTTCCATAGTTTAGCTACAGTAAATGTTGCAGTAAACATGGGAGTCCAAATTTCATTTTGAAGTAGTGTTTTTGAATTTTTTTTTATAGATGGGTAGGAGTGGAATTACTGGGTTAAATGGGAGATCCATTTTTAACGTGTTTTTTCTTTTTTCCCCCATTTCGATTTTTATATTTTTACACCATTGTTAATTTTTGTGCGATGTTTGATTTCTCTTCTCAGGCATTATCACCACCACCAAGACACCTGTAAACCATCACCTTAGATGCTTGTGCTCGTCCTACCCATTCTGAGCCCTCTTCCTCCTTCTCCTCTGATGAATATCTCTGATTTATAGTTTGCCTGCTAGTTTTGTCTTTTTATTTTTCCTGTTCCCTTGTATGGTTTCCCTATATTCTTTCTATAAGTCAAACTGTCTGATATTTTTCTTTTTTCTTCTGACTTTATTTCACTGACCATAATCCCTTCCAGCCCCATCCATGTTGCAGCAATTGGCTTAAGTTTATCTTTATTGATTGCTGAGTAGTAGTCCCTTGTGTATATAGGCCACATCTGCTGATCCAGTCATCTGTTTTTGGGCATTTAGGTTGTATCCATATTTTAGCTATTGTAAATAGTGCTTCAATGAACATAGGAGTGCAGGTTTCTTTTTCAATTAGAGTTTTTGTGTCCCTTGGGTAGATTCTTAGGAGTGGAATTGCTGGGTCATCCATTTTTAGTAACTTAAGGGTCCTCCACACAGCTTTCCATAGTGGTCAGACCAGTTTGCATTTCAACCAGCAATGTAAATGCATTCCTTTTTCTCCATATCCTCACAAGCATTTGTTGCTGTTAGTTTTTTTTTTAATGTGAGCCATTCATACTGGTGTGAGGTGATATCTCATTGTGGTTTTAATTTGCATTTCCCTGATTATAAGTAATGCTGAGCAATTTTTCAAGTGCCTGTTGGTTATCTACATTTCTTCTTGGAGAATTGTCTTGCTAGGTCTTCTGCCCAATTTTTGACTGCATTCTTTATTTTGTTTTTGTTGAATTGTGTAAGCTCTCTGTAAATCTTTGATATCAGTCCCTCATCAGTTTTGTGGAGTGCAAATATTTTCTTCCCAGCTGTGGACTGTCTGTTTATCTTGTTATTGTCTCTTTTGCTATACACACCTTTTCAGTTTGATGTAGTCCCAGCTGTTTATCTTTTCCTTCATCTTTGCTTTGGGGGATGAGTCTGTAAAGATGTTTCTGAGATGTATGTTATGGAGTGTTTTGCCTATCTTTTCTTCTATGTATTGTGTGGTTTCAAGTTTTACATTCAGTTTTTTTTTTATCCATTTTGAGTTGATCTTTATGGTGTGAGGTAGTAACCTAGTAATCTAGTTTCATTCTTTTGCATGTGGCAGTCCGGTTTTCACAGCACCGTTTATTGAAGACAATGCCCTTGCTCCAGTGCATATTTTTGCTCTTTTGTCATAGATTAGTTGTCCATATATGTGTGGTTTTATGTATGGGCTTTCAATTTGGTTCCATTGGTCTGTATGTCTATTTTTGTTGCAGTACCATGCTGTTTTAATTATTATGGCTTTGTAGTATAGTTTGAAATCTGGGCATGTAATATCTCCATTCTTCATTTTTCTTGTCAAGAGCACTTTGGCTATTCAAGGTATTTTGTGGTTCCATATGAATTTCATCAATATTTGTTCTATTTCTTCGAAGAATGAGATTTTTATTGGGATTGCATTGAATCTGTAAATTGCTTTTGGTAGACTGGCTATTTTGATAATGTTAATTCTGCCATTCCATGAGCAGGGAATGTCTTTCCACCTTTGTATCTTCTTCTATTTCTTTTGTCAGTGTTTTGTAGTTTTCTGTGTACAGATCTTTCACCTCCTTTGTGAAGTTTATTCCCAGCTATTTATTTTTTGGGGGGGGTACAATTGTGAATGGGTTTCTTGATTTCTTCTTTGATATAGTTTGCATCTAGGAAGGGTACTGATTTTTGTGTGTTGATTTTGTAAACTGCTACTTTACTAAACTGGTTTATTGTTTTAATTAGCTTTTCTGTGGAGTGTTTAAGCTTCTCTTTATATATTATATCATCTGTGAATAGTGATAGTTTTACTTCTTTATTTGGAGTCCTTATATGTCTTTCTCTAATTGCTCTAGCTAGGACTTCCATATATTGAAAAGCAGTGCTGAGAGCAGACATCCTTGTCTTCTTCCAGCTCTTAAAGGGAAGGCTTTTAGTTTCTAACCATTAAGAATGTTATTGGTATTTTTATTGGAATAGCATTGAATCTGTAAATTGCTTTTGGTAGGATTGCCATTTTGATAATGTTAATCCTTCCAATCCATGAGCAGGGGATGCCTTTCCATCTTCTTGTGTCTTCTTCTATTTCTTTCAACAGAGTTTTGTAGTTTTCTTTGTATAAGTCCTTTATGTATTTTGTTAGATTTATTCCTAGATATTTGA
>PVIJ01021434.1:0-18496 GCA_004024925.1 Scalopus aquaticus | reverse complement strand
GAGGCTGTGGAGATGGAGCCCACTGGGGATCTCCGGTTCCCTTTCCGGTTCTAGCTGGTTGCTCAGCGTCAGCCTCAGACAAGCCCTCCCGGGGATGAGCCCCCCGACTGGAAGAGGACTCTATCAGGGCGTCCCGCTCTGGCTCGGGGCAGCAGCTGGCCTGCCCGCCTGTGCCTGTGCAGTGTCCTTCCCACCAACTCTGCCCCTCTGCCGGGCAGCGGCCTCCTGCCTGCCCGTGACCTGCACCAGGCCGGGGCTTCTCCTCATGGACCCCCTCGGCAGAGGCAGCTCTCCTCAGGGCTGCCCGCCCGCCTGCCACCATGCAGGCCTCTCTCTCAGCAAACCTGTCCCTTTCGGGGCAGCTCTTCCTGCCCGCTGTGTCTATGCAAGTGTCCTTATTCCTCTGCCCCTTTCCCTAGTAAACCTGTCCTTAAATACAACTAAGTCTCTGTCTCGTGGAGAAACTCGCCCCGGGCCGCCGAAGGGAGCTCTGGTGAAACCTTTCCCAGAGGGAACCCAAGGACCCTGCTCTCAAACCCATCAACTCCAACAACGACATCATCTGGCGCCCAACATGTGCACAAGTACATCAGCACACACATTGTTCGTGGCCTGCTGCCCTGAATTGATTTTCAGCCCAAAGACACATGTGGCGGATCACAGGGGACAACACTCTCTGAAGACAAGACTCAGCACACCGGACACGCCTGAGGCCGTGTCCAGGGGCCGAGCAGGAGTGCAGGGGCCGGACATCACGGCTCCCGGGCGCAGGGAAGGCTGCTCACTGCTCAGCTGCATTTGCCCAGCTCACTATAAAAAGGCAGCTGGAATGAAATGTTGTGGCTGTTTCTTTAGGGTGCTAACCCCCATCTTCAGGTGGCCGACTGTCTGGTTAAAGTGCACCTTAAAGAGTTAATTCCTGTCTCTACTTTCCTTGCACTTGGTGGTGACAGGCGGCCGGAGCTTGGACTTCTGGCTACAGGCTGGGGTCTGTGGGTGTGTGTGCATGCATGCACACGCGTGTGTGTTTGTGTGTGTGTGCACGCGGGGAGGTGGATTCTCCGACTTCACTTGTGCACACGGAGCCTGCTGGCCGCTTTTGTTGGCCCAGTGTCTCCGAACAGCAGGACAGAGGAAGCTGGTGAGGGTCCTGGCTGGGCTGGCCAGTAGATTTCAAATGAGAAGAACCAGGAGGCAGCTTCCTTGGCAGCCAAGGGCTCTGGGATTAGCTCCGCTTGCCTCTGTGCGGGGTGTGCTGCCCTGTGCCTTGTTTCCAGCCCACCCTGTGATAACACCCCTTACAGCGGGTATAGACAGCGGGGTGTCAGCTAACTTTCACCCCAGTGGGGGCGTCCTGGGTATTCTTTGACTCTATCAGCCCCCCGCCCCCGCCAGCAGGAGCTGGCAGTCTAACGTCCGGGTGGGGGCTGGTGACTCCTAACTTGTTCTCAGGACAGAAACCAGGATCGCACTGGGGTTCCAGTGGCTGGAAAACAACCTCCCCACATGCCCCCAACTCAGGATACAGATCCCCCAGAAAGGCCAACCTGAGCTGAGCTGGGGTCACGAGCCCTCCCCAGTGGCTAGAGAAGTAGGGTTCTTTGGATCACCCATCTAGAACCCCACAGGAGGGCCAGTTCCCCTAATTGGGGGTGCTGGGCAGATAGAAATAAATTTACCAAAAATGGCAAACGTTTACCCAAAAGAGACTTGTGATTACTTAGAACTCTCTTTTCTTGACCTTGCCAGGGGATGCAACTTTTAGTCAAATGTGAGCACTGAGGCTGAAAAAGGGAGTGACAGAGAGCAGGGTAGGTGGGACCAGGGAGCAGGACTGAGTCAGGTTTGGGGGGAAAAACTAAATCAAACTGCAACAGAGCGCTGGTTTCCCTAGGGAGGTTGTCCACAAAAGTGGTGTTGCTTGCGAAACAGCAGTGATGGACAAAGGTCTGGACATCTGAGACAAAGGTCTCAAATATAGAGATGGCTTCCCAGATAAGTGTCCAAATTGTGCTTTCCTTGCTAATTGCTTTATAGTTCATTCCATTTTATAGTTCTGAATGCCCTTGACATTTGAAGATGGCACATTCCACTGACTCATCGTGAGTTCTGCTTGGAGATCAGGTAGATAGTGAACACCCAGTGAACAGCTACGGGTCCCCCAAGAGCTTGGGGGACTGTGAGCAGTGGTGGGAAGGAAGGTGGGACCAAGTGAACTGAGGAAGAGAAGAAGGTTTGAGGACTGAGAGGCATGTCTGGAACGAGTTGTAAAGGGAGACTCCATAGTTTGGGTGTTGGTCCCTGGGGCCAGGAAGGTGAATCAGAGGCCAAGGGCTGTGGAGGAATGATTTTCACAGCTACACAAGTCTTTAAAAACATTACAGGAGGGCCTCCCTGGTGGCCTAGGAATTCAGTCTCAGCGCTATCACTGTCTTGGCCTGAGTTCGAGCCCTGGCCAGGGAGCTTCCCACATGGCGCAGCAGACCTCTCCTGTCTCGTCTGCTGCTCCCCTCAGCAGTGTATTTTAGTCGATCTACTTGTTCTGCTCCCCACTCTGTCTCTGGTGAGTCCTCTCACCCCTGCACCTCTGGCCTGTACCCCAGTTCCTCTACACAAAATAAGAAAAATAAAACTATTACAGGAGAAGGAAACCTACTATGTGCCCAGTGTCTGAGAAATCAGATGCATAGGTTTTAATAGCTTCAAACTGCAAGCATCTCTGCAGCTGGGAAAAAGCCCAGCTGGAAAGTGGAGTCAAGTCAAGGACTTTAGCAAGAATGTAAGAAATCATGCTGTTGTATGAAAAAATTAATACAAAACTTCCCAAGAAATGAATGCAAGGGGGAAGCAGCTGCATGAGGTTAAACTGCAGCCGTGGGGTGGCAGAGGGGACCCCCCAGCAGCCAAAGTCCTGGAGAAGAACTGGGTGATGGTGGCGGGGGGCTGGGGGGTGAATGCATTTTTTAAACAAATCCAGGTTTTTTTCCTGAAGAGAAAAAGAACTCAGGACAACTAGCTTAACACTCACATTACTGGGGAACACCAGGAAAAGAAACAGCTTTAAGAAAAATGTTCTTCCAGGGCCAAAACTGAACCGAAGTAGATGTCTGATCCCAACAAAGGTTCAAGATGTTCCAAAAACAGTGCTTGGCGAAGGTTCAAGAAGACCAGAGATGGTGCGTGAGGCCAGAGGCCGGCCCGGAGTGCGAGACCGGCGCCAGAGGCACAGCCCCAGAGGGGAGGCTCGCCAGGGTCTGCCTATAGATTTGGAGCTCGAGGCTTCCAGAGAGGCCCAGTAAGCCGAGGCCACATGGCAACTGGAGAGGGGGTTTCTGTACCCACCTCAGTGGTTTCTGCTCTAATATCAGCCCCCTGCGGGCAGGCTCAACCCAGGAGGGTTCTGCAGGCATCTGTGAACCAGCTGACATTTGTGCCACGAGCCTGGCAGGTATCTGGGGGGCCCTTCGGGCTCAGTCTGGGGCTGGCAGGCTCTGCCCTGGTCCCCACGCTCTAGCCTGGGCTGGACACGTCCACAGGTGCTGCTCCACTCTGGGCACTGGGCTTGGTGGGCAGGGGGAGGGCACCCTGAAGAGCCAGCAGAGTCTCGTGAAGCGGGCACGACCTGCCAAGCCAGACCGTGACTCTGGCAGATCTGCATGCCCCAAAGGGCTCCGGCCGGCCCAGGTCTGTACTGTGACCTTTGTTCTCCCTTGGGTATCAGGGATGCTGTTAAATTTCCGCCAAAGCAAAACTGCAGGGGGAGAGGGAGTGATAAACACAACAATGCTCCCTGGAAAGCTGAGATAAGGGTGCTGTCTCCTGAGTCACGCTGGGGAGGGACTGGCTGCCTGCAGCCCCAGGAGAATCTGTAGCACCTCCAGCACCCCCAGAAGAGTGCACCTCTGGGGGGTGGCCAGAGCTCTGGGGCCTGAGGCCTCGTTCACTCTGGGGCCTCAGTTTCCCCAGAAAGCAAGTGAGAGTGTGGAGTTGATGACATTGGCACCCCTTTTCCACTGAGTCGGGGTGAATAGGGGCTAGGCCAAGTGACAGCTGTACTGCCCCCGCCAGGGGACTCTGCCCCTCAGGAGGCTGTCCCCCTCTTTTCCTCCCAGGGGCTGTGCCCACAGGCCAGGGACCTTCGGGGCCTCTGAGCTATGTCCACACTTTGCCAAACTCTCTTTTGGTTCCAGGTAGTGCTGAACCCCACTACCTGGAAGGCAGACCAAGGGCTCTGGGTGGAAATTCCTTCGAGGGGAGGGCAGCGGCCCTGCCTGTGTTCAAATGTTAACTGATTGTGCTGCCTGCCACTTGTAAATACGCACTATTACGGTGATAATGGGCCGGTTCCAAAGTTTCTCACCTCGGCTTCCCGTCTTGAGTGATTTCCTCTTCCTGGATATGGTCAAATTAGGGGACTCTCAGCCAAGAAAAAAGCACTCACCTAGACACAAATGAACAAAATGAAAACGTTTAGGGAGAGAAACTGGCTTGCCCACCGTCCCCTTTTTGGTGTGGTGTATCCAAGCTGCTTTGCTCAAAAAAAAAAGAAGAAAGAAAAGGCGTTTAATGATTACCTCTGTTGACCTCTGTACCTTCTGGCTTCCTCCACTCCTGGGCACAAGATATGGCCATTCCGAGGGCACGACTGGTCAGACGCAGGCGATCGCAGGACGGGCAGCTGCCTGCCTCCAAGGTCGAGGAAGAAGGTAAGGCCCACGGGTGATGGCAAGGCCGGCGCTGCCCTGGCCGGGCGCTGCAGAGGGACTTTATGGAAAGGGCAAGGGAAATGACAGCAGCCAGTTCAGCTGCCCTCATTGTTCTCAGCATTGTCTCACTCTTGGCATCACTTGGTAAAACATCTATGTTATAGACCTACTGTGTGTGTGTTAGGGGGGTTGGGAAGTCATTATGGGAAAACATTCTTTCCTATACTGGATTCTACTAGGTGTATTCCAGGATATCTTTAAATATTTCCTTTTGGAAAAAATGAAGTTGGGCCACGGAGGGAGAAGGCTGTCAAGTTTCAGGGCCGGGGGTTGGCGCCCCGGCATGGGCCAGGCCTGGAGGGTGGGGGTCTGCAGGAGGAGGCTTAAGAAGGGAAGGGCCATTCCGGGGGCCCGATCAGCTCTCACCACAAGCTGTCATTCTGGGGACTGCACAAGTGACCCCGGGATGGACCTTTTCTAGAACAGAAGCTAATGCTCTGTTTTCAGAGGCGCAGCCCCCAGCTACCCTGCCAGCCTGGGGCAGCCCTGGGGCGCGGGGGCTGTGGTCTCCCAGAGCATGCGCTAAGTGCAGGCCGGCTCTTTCCAGCCTCCTAGAACTGGCAGGTGGGGAGAATGGAGGAGCCAAGCCTGAGGAAAAGGAGAGAAGATGAGAAGTCGGTGCAGGGTAATGAACCCAAGAGCACAACTCTCCAAAAGGAGGTGAGGCATTCTCTGGGGAGGTCCCCGGGTCTCGAGGGTTGGAGGGGAGTGGCTGTGGGTCTCTGGCTGGTGAAGCCCCCGCTCTTTAGACTGACTGCTTTCCTCCTCGCCAGAGAAGTGGCATCTTCCTGCGAAGCTGGCACTGTGTGCTCCACGCTGGGCAAGCGTCTGGAGGGGCTGGCACTTGCTCAGACGGCCAGGCTCTTTAGGGGGTTCAGAGGACCCTCTCTCGCATCTTCCCCACGTATCTGTCTCGCTTAGGTTTGAACGGCTCTCGGGATGGGGAAGATGATTGTCTCAGCGAGTAAGCTGGGGTGTCGAGGGCACAGGTGTGAAACAGAAGACCCCTTGGGTTGGGGGTGTTGTAAGGGCTGGATTTGCAGGGGCCTACAGCCCAGGATGGGGGCGCAGAGCACGTGTGAAGATGGGGCTGACATGGGCCTGCAGAAAGGGGAGCTTAGGGACAAGTTGGGCATGGGGCTCTAGGCTCTGTGGCTGGAGAACGAGCTTCAGGCCCCGGAGTGCAGACAGGCAGTGCCCCAGATGGCAGAATGGGTGGGCAGGGCTTCAGGGAGCACCTGTTCCTGGTAGCAGAGGGATGAAGGTGGGATTTGGGGGATGGGATCTTTATGCATGAACCCCGCTTTGGAGAAGGAGAGCTGGGGCCGTCCCAGTGCAGGGCTTGGGCCTGAGACCCACGGACAGAGCTCTGCTCCCCCCCCAACTGCCCGTGTGTCCTGACACTCAGGTCCCGGCTGGTCACCTCGGGGTCCAGGAGCCAGGCCGACAGGAGCCCAAGCTGGACATCTTATTCCTTTAAAACATTTATTTTTCTTGATTCAAGTATAATTTCCATACATGAAATGTGCGGATCTTTAGTCTGATGAGTTCTACCAAATCGATCACCCCAGAAGGCAGCCTCTGCCCTTTGCCAGGCAGGCCCCCGGCCGAGTTCCCTCCCTGGAGCTTAGTCCGGCCTGCTCTTGAACCTCACAGACGCGCAGTCCGCAGTGTGTGTCTGAGCTGTCTCTGCGTAGGAAGCTCACACCCTGCAGGGCAGCACCAGAGAAAGCCCACGGCCCCCACGTGTGTCTGCCCCCAGGGCCTCCACTGCTCGCCCCACGGGCATGTCTGACTGGGGCCCCAGCCCCTGACCCTGTTCGCAGCTTTGGGGGAGAATCTCCCTTCCACTCTACCCTGTGGAGCTGCGTCCTGAGGCCTTTCTTGCTGGTGATTATTCAGCCTTTACCATCAGGCCCCTTCATCCAGGGAGGGGAAGGTGGGAGTGGGTCCTGAGCCGGGTCTGGGGTGCTGCTGCATCGCGCTGGGCAGCCAGCTAACCTTGCTGAACCTCCCTGTTCTCCTCTGTATGATGGGCGGGACCGTGGTTTACCCGGCTCTGTAGGCTGCTGCGGAGGCCCAGAAACAGGAGCCCGGTGTCAGCCCTGTAACAGCCCCAGACGAAAACGCAGGATGTGGGTGGACAGGGGGCAGCTCTGGCTGGACCCAAGGGGCGTGGCAGGGGAGGGGCAGGCGCTGGCTGGAGGGCCGGGCCTTGTGGCAGTTCTGTGGCAGCTCTGACTCTCCCCTTCCTCCTCTGCCCCTCAGCTGGGCCTTTTCAGCGCCATCTGCATCATTGTGGGCACCACCATCGGCTCTGGAATCTTCATTTCCCCCAAATCTGTGCTGAGCAACACAGCAGCTGTGGGGCCCTGTCTCATCATATGGGCAGCTTGTGGGATCCTCGCGACACTGGGTAAGGGCCACTCTGCTCCCTGGGGACCTCCCCGTTGAGGGTGGAGACAGGACACCCCCTTCAGGGCTTGTGCACAAACAGGTCTAAGTGGGCTCTGCTGAGGTGCCCGATGGCCAGAACCCAGGGCGGGCTGGTGAGAGAGGGGCCCTGGCAGGCAGCGGCCCTGGCAGGCCGCCCCTGAGGGGGGGCACCCTCGACCAGGACGACCCCTTCCTCCTGTGTTCCAGGCGCCCTGTGTTTTGCGGAGCTTGGCACCATGATCACGAAGTCGGGCGGCGAGTACCCTTACCTGATGGAGGCCTTTGGCCCCGTCCCCGCCTACCTCTTTTCCTGGACCAGCCTGTTCGTCATCAAGCCCACCTCCTTCGCCATCATCTGCCTCAGCTTTTCTGAGTATGCCTGTGCACCCTTCTACGCGGGCTGCCAGCCCCCCGAGCTGGTGGTCAAGTGCCTGGCGGCCGCTGCCATCCGTGAGTGCCCGAGTCTGAGGTCCTGGGCGGGGGTGACGTGGGGAGACGCCGCTGGCTCCGCCACATCCAGAAGGAGGCCGGCGGGTCTGGGCACCAGTGAGAGGCGCGGCAGTGTCTGGCCTTGGCCTAAAGCCTCACCCTGGGGAGGGGCTGGCAGGGAGGGGCTGCCGCAGCGGATACCCCCAGGGCAGCGCTCGGCTGGCCCTGCCGATCGTCCTCACCCTCCAGACGCAGCTGGATTTCCAAGGTGCATCAGGGGTGCTTGTGGATGAGCGGGATGGCGGAAGAGGGAGGGGGCCTGGGAAGAGGAAGGAGACTCTTGCGGGGCCCCACAGGAGGGGCACAGAGCTCGGGGACCTGACGCAGACCGCCCGCCCCCCTTGCCAGTGTTCATCACCACGGTGAACGCCATGAGCGTGCGGCTGGGCAGCTACGTCCAGAACGTGTTCACGGCGGCTAAGATGGTGATCGTGGTCGTCATCATCGTCGGCGGATTCGTCCTCCTGGCCCAAGGTGAGCGCCTCCCTCCGCCTCAGGAGACCTTGCGCCTAAGCGAGAACTTCAGCAGAAGGCTCTTTAGTTTCCTGGCTTTCCAGAGCTGGCTTAATATCCTCAGTCATCCCGCTCGGGGAGCCCCAAGCTGACCCTCACCCCTCACTGACTGCTTACAGGAAATACAAGGAACTTTGAGAATTCTTTTGAGGGCTCAAAACTGACCGTGGGCGCCATCAGCCTGGCCTTCTACAACGGGCTCTGGGCGTACGACGGATGGTGAGTGCTCCCCAAGGGACCCCGCCTGTCTGTCTCGACTTAAACACACACGGAAAGCAATGACTCCTTTCTGGGGGCTGGTGGGACCGTGAACTTCACCTTCACATCTGCCTCTTGTTAAGCACCCCACCCTCACCCTTCTCCCCAAGACACTGAGACACCCGCCCGCTTGCCAGTCCCTCTGGGGGCACCAGCCTCAGGCTGGCCTGTGGGGCCTGTGCCAGAAGCCTCGCCAGATGCACATAGGCTCAGCCAAACCAGAGGAAGGTGGGCAGCCCCGCACGCGGCCACCGGCAGTATTCGAGGCCCTTCCGTTTCAGCTTTGACAATACAGGGCTGCTGTTGTAGGAAGAAGTGACCCCGCCACTGCTGGGCTTTACCCCCCCAAACCCTCTGCAGATGTCGTCATGTTTCAGAAACTTCCATTTCCTCAAAGCCTCTAGGACACTTGTGACTCCTGCTTGGAGCAGTCAGGTGACCCCCAGACTTACCTACGGACAGGTGTGCCAATGTCACAGTGCCACCATCACCACTATCACCGGGAGTTTCTCGAAGAAACTACCTTGGCATCGCTGCAGGATTGTCTGCTGGAGAAATGAGATGAAACCTGCATTTATTAGTCTGGGGTGCAGAAAGCCAAGGTTGTTAAGCAATTCACTTTTCTTTCTCCAGGAATCAGCTCAATTATATCACCGAGGAACTGAAAAACCCTTTCAGGTAAGACACAGGGACAGAGCGGAGACCAGGGCCAGGCCACTGCCCGCCTGCCGAGCAAAGGGGCTGCTTCCTCCCACCGCCGGGACCCCTTCATGGGGTCTCACCAGCTTGCTCCACGCCTCCTGGTTTGGCTCTGGGTGGTGGGTGGCTGTTGAGAGGAAGGAACAGCCCTAATGGGCTCCCTGGCTTAGTTTTGCTTTGCAAGCACTTCTGTTTGCCCTGGAGTCTGAGAGGGGCAGTTTCTCCTGATTTGAAACTGTCCCTTGTCCATGCTGGGGCCCAGTGCTGCTGGGTGGGTGTCAGGAGGGGCTGCGGTTCGCCTCATGCACCCCACAGATTGGGAGAGGGCTGCTCAGGAAGGGGGGCAGGGGCGATGAAGCGGTCACACCCGAGTCTCTCAGGGGTGCGCTGGACGACTTGGTCCCGCCCCCCCCAGGAACCTGCCCCTGGCCATCGTCATCGGGATTCCCCTGGTGATGTGCTGCTACATCCTCATGAACGTGGCCTACTTCACCGTGATGACGCCGACAGAGCTCCTGCAGTCCCAGGCGGTTGCTGTGGTGCGAGCGGGTGTCTGCGGGGCGGGGCGGCCAGCCGGGAGAGCTCCGCCAGCCCCAGGCGCTGCCGCAGGGTGTGGCTGGAGCAGGGCGGGTCGGCCGCGTTTTTTACAGACAAGTATGGGGGAGCTAACGAGCAAGAGGAATTGGAGGAGGGAGTCATAAAAATGGGTTGTGGGTGGGAGCCAGGCCAGGGGAAGGGGAGGAGCGGCTGCAAGGATCAAAGGGATGCGAGTGCGGGCCAGTGGGGAAGGTGGATGGTCCCGTGAGCGGAGCTGGGGCTGCCCCGGGAGCCAAGGACGGGTGACAGGGACGCGCGAGTGGGGACACGCAGTGCTAGCCCTGGCGAGGTCACTGACCGCAGGGACAGGCGGAGGGGTCAGAGGTTGCGGGAATGGCTGAGGAGCACGAGAGGGAGCGGCGGAGGAGGGATTCCGTCACCATCAAGATGCGGGGACACTGGAGAGAGCCGCGGATGCGCTCTCCTGGGTGGTCCCCACATTTCCCTGCCTTGAGGCTGGGCCCCCAGGTGGGGGGGCCCTTGGACAGGCACAGCCGCTCTCCTGGGAAAGACACCGGGATTCAGACCACTTCTCTCCCCAGACGTTCGGTGACCGCGTCCTCTACCCGGCCTCGTGGGTGGTTCCCCTCTTTGTGGCTTTCTCCACTATTGGCGCTGCCAACGGGAGCTGCTTCACGGCGGGCAGGTAAGGGACAGCCATCACCCTGGCAGAGGGCCAGTGGCAGCAGGCCCCATTCCACCCGAGGAAGACCGGCCTCGGGGCAAAAATCCTCAGGGTTCTGCCGGTGAACCCCTCAGGGCCCACGCAAGGGCCCCAAAGCCCACAAGGCTGGCCCTGTGGCGGGGTCCCGGGAAACCTCGGGACAGAGCTGTGGCCCCAGCAAAGAGTGCTGGCCTGGAGACAAGAGGAGACACTGGTTGACACTTTTTAGTCTCTACTTTTCCTGTTTTTCTCCCAGTGATATTTCTTGAACATCTCATGTTAATATATACACCAACTAGATCAGAGGCTGCCAACTTTTCTTTAAAAGGAGCAGAGAGTAAATCTTAGGCTTGCAGGCCATAGAAGCCTGTCACGACGATGTAACTGTCTCAGCATAAAGCAAACAGCTGTGAAACTTTATTTACCTAAACAGGCATCTCGTGCCAGCCCCGCCAACCCTCGGGACGCCACCAGTCCGGGGACAGTTAACAGCTATGTCGTATTCCATTTTATGAGGTAGCGTAACTGAACATGACCTCCACTCACGTGCTGGGTGGGGCTGATTTCATAAACACTGCTGCAGGGAACATTCTTGAACAAATGCCCAGCACTGCTGTATTTGAGAAACTGCCAAAGGTTATACACTTAAATTTTTATGAAGTGAAAGATCTATCACAAAATCATTCTAAAAGCACAAGGCGGTTTTAGTCCTGCACTTTGCTTCTTCAAATGTGTTTCGGTTAGTCTTGATTCTCTGCACACCTATTTGCATTTTACCATCAGCTTGTCAATGTCTACAAAAACGCCTTTTGGGCATTTGGATCAAGACCACATTGAGTCCATATAGGTAAGTTTGGAGAGGAAACCACCCAGAAAAGATGGACTCGTTTATTCAGATCTTTAATTTTTTTTGGAAGTGTTTTTTGGATGTAGTTTCTAGTACACAGTTTTGCACCTATTTTCTTCCAGATTTATCTCAAAATATTTTTTTTCATGGGTTTTAAGTGGTATTTTCTTAATTAAAAATTTTCAGTCTTTTATTGTAGGGCATTGCAGTGCAATTTCAACAGCTCTGTTGAATGATAAATACCATAAAACTCACTTTGTAATTGTTCAGTGATTTCAGGTAACTTAAAAAGTTGTGCAGACATTATCACAATCCATTCTAGAACATTTCCGTTATTCCAAAAAGCTACCCCATGCCTGACTATAGTTTAATCCCTGCTTCTGCTTCCAGCCCCAGGCAATCACTGGTCTGCTATAAAGTTGTCTTTTCTAGACATTTCATCTAAGTGGAAGTGATACCATCTGTCACTTCCATTCACATCTGGTTTTGTTCAGTTAGCATATTATTTTTGAGCTTCTTCCAGGTCTAGGTTATATCTGCTCATTTCTTTCACTTGAATAGTTTCACATCATATGGAAATATCACATTTGCGCTTTATCCATTCACTAGTTGATGAACATTTGGATTGTTCCCAGTTTGGAATATTCTGAACAATGCTGCCATGAATATTCACATGTATGTCTTGGTATAGACATATGTTTTTATTTCTCTCAGGTAGATTCTTAGGAATAGAACTGCTGGGTCATATACTAACTTTTAAAGAAACTGCTTAACTGCTTTCCAAGTGGTTGTTCCATCTTAATTTCTATCAGCAGTGAC
Source organism: Scalopus aquaticus (assembly GCA_004024925.1). Classification (NCBI taxonomy): domain Eukaryota; kingdom Metazoa; phylum Chordata; class Mammalia; order Eulipotyphla; family Talpidae; genus Scalopus; species Scalopus aquaticus. The sequence goes on along the minus strand of PVIJ01021434.1, from coordinate 6,408 downwards.
TGAGTGTTTGATTCACCACATTCTCACCTACACTTGATAGTGATTTTGATTATAGTATAAAAGTGGGAATGGTGTGTCCTTGTGGCTTTCATCTGCATTTCCCTAATGACTAACAATATTGAGCATCTTTTTGTGCGTTTATTAGCCCCACACATATCTTCTGGTGAGGTACCTGTTTAAGTCTTTTGCCCATTTTAAAAACTGGTTTGTTTGTCAATATTTCTACTAAATGATTATTGGGTCAGTAAGGAAAACAAAAGAGAAGTTAAAAACACCTGGAGATAAAGAACAATGAAAACACAAGGTATAAAAACATGTGGGATGAAGCAAAAGCAACCCTAAGAGGGAAGAACAGATCTCAAATAATCTAACCTTATACTCTAAGAAGCCATAGAAAAAGAAGAACAAATGAAGCCAAAGTCACTAGAAGGATATAGTAGAAACAAGAGTGGAAATAAATAGAAATCACAAAGTATAAAAGAGCAATAAAACTAAATGTTGGTTCTTTGAAAAGATAAACAAAATAGACAAACCTCTAACTAGGTTCACTAAAAAAAAAGAGAGAGAAAACTCTAGTAAATAGAATCAGAAATGAGAAGTTACAACAGACCTCTCAAAAATACAGAGGATCATGAGACCACTAAGAATATCTTTATGCTAATAAATTGGATGACCTAGAAGAAATCAATAAATTTTTAGAAGCACATGACCTTTCAAGACTAAATTAGTGAGAAATAGAAGGCTTGAGTAGACCGATTAAAATCAAGGAAATTGAAAGAACAATCAAAAATCTCCCCAAAATCAAAAGCCCAGACCAGACAGTCTTACCAGTGAATTCTACCAAACTTTCAAAGACAAACAAATACCTCTCCTTCTCAAGCTCTTCCAAAAAACTGACATAGAGGGAATGCTTCCAACCATTTTATGAGGCCAACATTACTCTGATTCCATAAGCAGACAAGGGCATTACAAAGAAAACTATAGACCGATATCCCTGATGAATATAAAGGCAAAAAATCCTTAGCAAACTGAAACCAAAAACACATTGATAAGATTATACATCAGGGATCCAAAAATAGTTCAGCATACACAAATCAGTCCATGTAATTCACCACATCAATGAAAGGAAAGATAGACATTTTGTAATCATATCAATGGATGCAGAGAAAGCACTTGACAAGATTAAGTGTCCATTTATGATAGAAACTTAAAAAGGGGGGGGGGAATAGAAGGAACATACTCAACACTATAAAGTCTATATATGCCAACCCCACAGCTAACAACATACCCAATGGTAAAAATCTGAAAGCTTTCCCTCTAAGGTCAAGTACAAGACAAGGATGTCCCCTTTCAGCACTACTATTCAACACAATATTGAAGGTCCTAGCTAGAGCAATTAGGCAAGAAAAATATGTAAAAGGAATCCAAACTGGAAAAGAAATAAAACTACCTTCTTTGCAGATGCCATGTTAATATACATAGAAAACTCTAAAAACTGCACTGAAAAATTATTAAAAATAATAAAACAATAAGCTGGCAGGCTATAAAATCAATATACAAAAGCCTATTGTATTCTGATATAAAAAAAAACCCACCAGATGAGAAGGAAATAATCTCATTTACAGTCACATAAAAATATCTAGGAATAAACCCAACAAAGGAGGTGAAAGACCTGTACAACAAAAACTAACTATAAGTTGTTATTAAAAAAAAACCTAGGATGTCTGTCATCTTCTTATTGAACTGTAAAAGTTCTTCATGCAGTCAGGATACAAGTCTCCTTCTTCTGGTTTCTGATTAGCATGTATTTTCTCCCAGTGTGTATTTGTCTTTTCATTTTCTTAATAGTATTTTTGAAATACTGACGTTTTTAATATTGACAAAGTCCATTTTGATTTTTTTCCACGTGTCATGCTTTTGTTGTCATATCTAAGAACCAATGCCCAAGCTCACAAAGATTTTCTCTTAAAGATTTTATTTTTCAGAAGGCACACAGATGGCCTCAGGCACATGAAAAAGTGTCTGCCAGACTGAACATCAGGGAAATGCAAATCAAAACCAAGGTGATACCACCTCACCCCCGTGAGAATGGCCCATATCGAAAGCCAGAGACAGGCATGGGTGCGGATGGGGAGAAAAAGCAATGTTGAACGTTTTTTTTCCTCACGTGCCTGGAGGCCATTGGTCTGTCTTGTTTGGAGAGTGTTATCTTCTCTGTTCATTGTTAAATTTCTGCTGAGTTCTGTGAGTTCTTTATAGGTCTTGGATATTAGCCCCTGTCAGACATATGATAAGCATCCACAGAAGGGACTCTTTCATTTTTACTGTAGCTTTTCTTCACTGTGTGGAAGCTTTTAGTTTGATGTAGTCCCCTTTGGTGATTTCTGCTTTCAATTTCCTTGCCCTTGGACTCTCCAAAGACATCCCTGAAGCCGATGTTGTGGAGTGTTTAACTGTTTTCTTCTATGTATTTAATGGATTCTGGCCTTATAACCAAGTCCACTTTGATGTTTTCAATTCTATAAAATCTCTTGGCACTTTTATTTACCTCATTCAATGTATTTGAGCTTTTCCCTATTTACTGTGGCCACTTTCCACTTCTCTATGCTTCATAGACCTAGCTTCTCATTTATTTTTTCACTTGCATCTAATTTAATCTGCTGTTGATTACGTATTCCTTTGAAAGAAATTCTGTTTAAGCTCTTCCCTTCTTTGAACACTTAAACATGGTCTATCAGATGACTGGATCATCAGGAGTTCTTGGGGGGAACTAAGGCTCTTGTATTTGTGGATTCACCTTTGTGTGATTTAAAAGCAGAGGAAACTGCACAGCTTAGATTTAGGAAGAACCAGGCTTTTCTGTGTTTGCTTTTTGTCAAGTGCTCTGAGCTCTGGGGTCCAACATTTGTTTCTTGCATCACTTTTAGGACTGAGATCGGGTCTCTCCCCCCTGAACAGGCCTCACCAGACCACCCCTGACTTTGGTGGCTCCAGTGCGCAGGAAGCAGCTCGCACCTCACCTGCTCCCCCTAAACTCACTCCTCAGTGTACTCTGGGTCACTGTTTTTCAGGCTTGTTTATGTCGCAGGCCGCGAGGGCCACATGCTCAAAGTGCTGTCCTACATCAGCGTGAGGCGCCTGACCCCAGCCCCTGCCATCATCTTTCACGTAAGTGTGAATTCCGCCATGGAAACACCCCCTTTGTCATCCCCCAGCTTCAAGAAGTAAACCTGTACGGCCATCCCAGTGATTTTCCAATGCCCCAGGTTCCCGACGTCCTCAATGTGACAGTTCCGCCAACTTCTCCCTCCTCTGAATCTGTCCATGAAGCAGCTTGTCTGAATCCTTCAGGCATGTCCCCTCCCATGTCCACTCTGTACATGTGCCTTTCTAGGTTCTGGGTCCCTGGTGATGAGTCATCCAGAAACCCGCGTGCTCTCGGGGAGCAGAATAAGGCATTTGACGGCTTCTTGCATGGTCCCCGAGTTCAGGAGTCATTGTGCAGGAAAGGCCCTTTGAAGCCTAGATGGGTTCCTCTGTGGGGGTATCCTTGGTTGTGTGCAGCTCTCTTGGGCACTCAGGCCCCCACTTCAGGGCCAGACTCCCCTACCCACCCCTCCTTTGCTAGCCAAGAGCCAGATGGGGAAACAGCCCCCGAGATTCAAGGGCAAGTTGAGGGCCATGCAGCTGACACAGGCCAACCCCAGGCCTGGACAACCTCAGTTTCAGTCCCAGGCCCTCTCCTGAGGTGAAAACTCTCTGGAAGGAAAATTTATAATGAGAAAGGTATGACTACATACATATTTTGTTTTTCCTCTGCTTAAAACTGTAACTTCAAAATTTACTATTTCCCAAGTCCTTTCATCAGCTTCAAAGAGACCACCTATCACAGCCCAAGCCAGGCTTTGACCCCAAGTATAACGGAATACACAGGCCCTTTCCTTCTTTTGGGAAGTGTCTATCCACAGTAAAAACTGCCTCTTCAGCTCCTGTGAAAGAACAGGGGGCACATTTTATGCACTGATGACCTATACACTCTTCTTTCTACTAGGGAATCATAGCGATTATTTACATCATCCCTGGAAACATAAACTCATTAGTCAATTACTTCAGCTTTGCTGCATGGATGTTTTACGGCTTGACAGTTCTGGGACTGATTGTGATGAGGTTTACGAAGAAAGACAAGGAAAGACCTATCAAGGTAGGTTTACAATCTTAAATGTCACAAGTGGCTTTGATTTCTTGACTTGAATTAGACGGAGGTGGCTGTTTTAAATGCTAGAGGCATGCTTTCTAGTTTCAACCTGACTTGACTCTTGAATATTCCTGTTTTAGAGTTTGTTCTTCATTTCCTATTACAGCTTAGGATTCCATTAGTCATCGAGGTAGCAACTATTAAGTTACCAAGGATACCCATGACCTAACCAAAGGAAGGTGCCCAGTGCTGACGGGCACTTGGGCATGTGCTTCTCAACTCTGGCCCCAGGCCCGACTGCACAAGCGCCCGCTAATTGCCCTCTTTGCTACCTAAGTCCCCTCCCACCTCTCTGCATGGGTGGTGTGGAGCTACACACCAAGGAGGGAGGATTTACTTTGTTTCACCTATTTTGGGGGCCTTTTCTATTATTTGTAAAACAACCATGTTATTTAGTTCTTATAACAAGACACAAACAGCCAGTGGCATGGAGGCCTTAAATAGCCACATGAGAGAAGGGATGTCTTTAGCTTTAGGATTTGCTACTGGTCTTTCTGGGCTGTGTTTTGACTGTCATCACATCCCCTGAATCTGCTTAGACATGGAGCCTGGAATTGGGCCATTCTGCCCCAACCAGGTCATACACCATGCAAAATTGTGGTGGTAGAACAGATTATTACTCTGCACAAAATCCCTCAAGCACAAATAAAAAGGTTTTGAGAGAACATAACTAAAGGAGACATAGGAAAAAAAATGAATACATTTATAATTGTAGTTCCTGAAGAAGAAAACAAAAGTAACAGAATGCTGAGAAACTGCAATGCCAGAAACATTTCCTGAGGAGGAAAGTGGGAGGAGGGACGCACACAGCGTAGGGGCGTCTGAACTAGCATGAGCCATAAAGAAACACATTCTGATAAATCATGGAGCTTTAAAAAATGCTTTGGGTGTCCACTCTCCTTTTCCTGCACCTCCAAACACCCCATTCACCAACTCACATACAAAGAGAAGTAGACAATGCAGGTATCAGACTTCTCATCAGCGCCCCCTGAGACCATAAGACGTAGCTGGTATATGCCTATGTTCCAGCAACATGTTTGAGATGTTCAAAGAGAAAATGTAAGCCAAAGACTTCAGTGGAGTTGATTTTGCAAAATAAAGTTACAAAATGCAAATCACTCAAGGCACATGTTGCCCCATGAAATCTTCCTGAGTTGCCTGGAGAATGAGCCTTAGAAACTAGTCACTAGCGTAATGTGCAGTTAACTGTAGAACTAAATAGGAGACAAAGTTAACAGAGTATATAAATATTAAGCACTGACATATGTGTATGTGTATATGTGTGTGCGTGTGTGTGTGTATATATGACATATATGTCAACAAAAATGGAAGAAAAAACATGTCAAGTATGACAAAGAAACTGCTTTACCATTTAAGATTATAACCTGGGGGGAGGGGGAGAAGAATTCCTAGCTGATTTCATGATTGCTTATGATAGACAAAATCTAGAAAAGAGGCTAAGGTATTATATCCCACCATCTGTAATGTAAGGCTCAGAACAAAGTCTTTATACATACTAAAAGATCTGTCAAAAAATTAAAAACAGCAAGATACAACAGACCATGTCAAAAAGCCCCTTCTATAAAGATTCGTAGACACAGATCAGAGTATCTTTCTGGTTACTGATTTCTTGGAAGAATGCTTACTAGGATTTTTTGTTGTTGTTGTTGTTGTTGCTGTTTTTTGCTTATTAGTTGTTAACACCCCCAACCTTTATAGAATCTAAGAACCTCTTAAGTCTCATTTCCAGTCACCATAGGCAAATTAATATTGAAATTCCCAAGATGCAACACCGTATTTTCAATTACATATATGGGAAAATTTTCAAAGAGCATTCCAAATCCAACCCAAGTCCGCCTCTTGTGTTGGCATACTGACACATTTTCTACTTGCACACGTACATATAAATACATCAAAGAAAAGTGCAATGAAACTTGAAAATGAAAGGAACCCTTGAAGACTCCACTTTGGTACAGAGAATGTACACCTAAATTCTTTTTTTTAATATATATTTTTATTGTTATTTATGTCTTTTACATTTTGTATTCCCCTTGGGTAGCCCACCACCAATTCGCCCGTGATCCATCTCCATGGTCCCTTGTGTTCTTTTCTATTCCATTTTGTGCCCTTTCCCTTCCCTCCCTCCGGCTCCC
>PVIJ01021433.1:0-18498 GCA_004024925.1 Scalopus aquaticus | reverse complement strand
GGAATAGAAAAGAACACAAGGGACCATGAAGATGGATCACGGGTGAATTGGTGGTGGGCTACCCAAGGGGAATACAAAATGTAAAAGACATAAATAACAATAAAAATATATATTTATTAAAAAAAAAAAAGATGAGTGACTTCAACCTGAGGTGGCACCTGACTGTAACCACAGGTGAGAGCCTAAGCAACTGACCAGATGACCCCTCCCTGAGTTCCAGACCCTCAAAATCATGAACAAAATAAAAATGGTGGTCTTGGGCTAGTTTGTTACACAGCAATGGTAACTGTAATAGTGACCCCTCCTTTTTCTTCCCCCATTTCATTTTCTGCGTTGACATTAGACAAAGAAAAAAAGCAATAGCAATGACGTAGGTATTCATGACTTTAATGAAAACACACTTAATTTTTCTTTATGATCAGGGGATAAACACTGCAAAGTTCTGTAAATCTAGCTGACTCCCAGAGCAACTCTCCTCCATGTGGTGATTGAGTGATCCAGGCTGGTGGAGGCTCCCCATGCTGTGACTGCACCATCTGGACCACAAAATCTCCTTGATTGATGAGACAGGAAAAGAACATGCTGGAGATACCCTCACCAGCAATTAAATGCTTTGGCATAGACTAGGTACTCATCATTTCTACTCAAGCTTATTGGCCAGGACTTGTCACACACACACAGCCTCACTAATTTCAAGGTGGGTGGGAAGGTGTAATCTTTTTTTATACCCAGATGGAACAGAGAGGTAAATATGGGTGAATTCTCATATAATTGTCCCCTTGAACTACAGGGGTTTAAACTGTATCCACTGATAAGAGACTTTTCCAGCCCTCCTTTTCTTTCTCCTCTTAACTAAACATGAAGATGAATATCTTTGTGATGTCTTTCTTAATAACGTTTTTTTCTCTAGCTTAATTTATTGTGACTTATTTGTTAATTGACTGTTTATGTTATCAGGAAGACTTCCAACCAACAGCAGGCTATTAGTGAAGTTTTGGGGGCAGTCAAAAGTTAGACACAGATATTCAGCTGTGGTGGGCCAACACCCCTTCTCCTGTGGTAGAAGGGGTAGTGATAACGCTGACTGCTTATTATTCTAGCTTTTCATGCTAACAGAATATCCTATAATTGCTAGCTTATTGAGACTATTGTGTTTCATCAGAAAATAATATTAGATTTTGTCAAACTCTTTCAGTATTAAGATGATTATATGTTTTTCTTCTTTTACCTGTAGACTTCTTAATATTAACTGTTCTTGAATTTCTGGATGTGGTAGATTAGTTTTAAAAAGCAGCTAAATGCAATAATTAATATTTAGTAAAAATTGTTGCTTTTATACATGTGACTGGTCTAGAGTGTGTGTGCTCTTTCAGATTTGGTATCTGTTATTTTAGCTTCATAGTATTAATAATATGAATTGGGAAAATATCCCTTAGTTGCATTATTCTGGAATTGTGCCAATTTTTTTTTCCCTTGGGAGTTTGATCCAGTTCACTCATAAAACTATCTGCTCTGGTATCTTTTAGGGAAAAATTAACAACTTGAATATTTTTTTGGTCTGATAATTGGTCTGCTCATTTCCATTTCTTGGGCCAATTTTGGTTACATTCATACATTTCCAATATCATCCACTTGATCTAGATTTTAAAACTTACTAGCCAGAGTTATTCATAATATCCTTTCATGATGTTGTATAATTTTCTCATTCACTATTCTATCCCTTTTCCATTTCCTAATTTTGGGTATTTGTGTTTTATCTTGATTAGAGTCGTCAGCAATCTGTTTTGTTGGAGACAACAACAACAACAAAAGTTCTTGGATCCAGTGCTCAAATCTGGTGTTTTTCAGCATTTGTGTTCATTGTAAAATGCCTTCCTTTTCCTGGCAGGGACTTGATTTCGTAGGCAGGCACTTCCTCTGACTCCTCAAAGCCAGCCTCTGCTTTGAACTCCATCTTTTCATGGGTCTCCCGATGTCTCGTGTTTGTTCATCCTTATAAGAGGGGTTCTGAACTCAAAGCTGCCAGAGAGCACAGTGGAGGGGTGAAAAGGGAAGCAGAAGCAAGTCGAATTTTGCTATTTTTCTCTGTTTGTTCAGAAATCCAGCGACCTGGAGGGCAGGGCTCAGCCCGCGCTGGGGACCTCAGTGCCAGCTTCCTCAGCCTGAGAGGTTAGTCTCTGCATCTAGTACTTCCTGGGTCGCACCCACCCCCCATCTCTATCCTGGGCACAGTTTCCCCACTAGGAGCCAGCTGCCTACTTGGGAGTCCCCCAGGGACAGCTGGGAATAAGGGCTGCTGCGGGCTCTGACTCACGGGTGAGGATGGGCATGGATTCCCGATCCAGAGTCCCTCACACCACTACCCTCCGCCCGCCATGTGAGTGCCCCCCTTTGGGCCCCGGTGGGGCCACTTAGGGTTCTTCTGACCATCTACTGGGTGGGTTTACTCTTCTCAGCAAAAACCTGGGGCGGCGGGAGACTGCTGTTCTCAGATCTGAGCAGGATGGTAGCCGTAGGATGCGCGGAGGGTGAGGCTCGGACTCGAGCGTGGCCGCTGTCGTGTGGATCACGTGACACCAAGTCCTTCTTTGTCCCTGGATCAAAAGCTCGACTGAGCTGCTGGCAGCTCTTGAGCATGTTGGCAGGGCCCCCCTTAGATTAACAGCTGGAGGGTAGAGTACTATGTGGCGCTTCAGCCCAGTTGCCGAGCTAGTGTACCCCAAAGACAAAGTCTGAGACCATGTATTTTTTTGTTTAAAGAAATGTGATCCCCAGAAGCAGTGAGGGAGGCCAGGGGGTATAAATCAGGAGCAGGAGGGAGCGGCAATAAAGGTTGTGTTAGAGGCGTGGCTCCTCTTCCAAGGCCTGTGACTTTGTTCAGGACCCTTGGAAAAGTGACAGGAAGTAGAGCTCAGAACTGCCTGCAGAGGAAAGACAAGAAGCGTCTGTCGTAGGCTCCAGGTGGCTGTTGGCGAAAGGCTGTCCCCCTGGGTCACCTCTGCGTTTCCAGGTGGCACACACGGGAGTGCTAAGAGGATTGGTGTGGGCATCTCAGCATGCATCAGAAACCCAGGGGCAGGGAGGGAGAGGGCAGAGCCTGCCTGGGTGGCGGCGTCATGGCTGCCCCACATGAAATCTGCAATCTTGGAAATGGCCATCAGAGCCATGGAGGAGGTACAGGCAGGGTAAGAATAGTTGAGGTGATGCAAGAGCGTCTGCATCAGCCAGCAGCGTGCACAACCCCTAGACCCTGTGCTCCCTGCTCTCCCCGCTGCTCTCTGGGCACCCTGAACTGATGCGGCCATGGGAGCTCAGCCAGCATTCCCCCAGCCGGTCTCCCTACCAAAGAGGTTTTGCTCAGTGTCATTTCACCTCCCAGGAGATAGAAATGGTCTAGTGACCAATTTCCCGAGTGAGCGGGCACCCTCCAGAGCCACAGGCCACCTCATCTTCTCTGAGGCGCCCGTGCATCTTTGAGGGAGCAAAACAGGATTCAGCATCAGTCACTGATGATGATTTTCATTTCAGCTCCTGTCTTGTAACCAGAAGAAATTCTTCTCAATTTAGTGACTTGGCAGCCAAAATTCCAGCTTTGACTACAGGTGTGTAGGTATTTTGGAGGAAAGGAGGCCGAGTTGGGGGTCAGCCAGGATCATAAGCTGGGCAGAGGATGACTTCTTGGGCCCCGCTGCCCCACCCCACAAAGGATACATTCAGCTTCCCTCCAGTGACATACAGTTGTTAGGCTCTCCATCATTCTAAAGGAGATGTTCATCTTCTTCCTGGCTCAGCCGGCTCTACAACCAGGCCCCAAACTCAACCTGCAGCTAGGACACCTGCTCTGTTGGTAATTGGCTGGGAAGGGCGCCTCCAGCTCGTGGACTGTGAGAGGAAGGCAGTGTGATGTGCTCACTGGAATCAGATTATTAGTCATAATAATCTTATGTTTATTATTATTGTTACTGTATTAACAAGGTTCTGCAAGCGCCCCTGGCTTAAGTCTGACTCGTAGAGAGCCACGTGGCTGAGCCCCTTTCCTCCGGTCCGCGTGGAAGTGTCTTCACTTTGGTCCTCCATGGAAGAACTTTCAATGGGCTGTCCTAAGGCTGGAAGCATCACCCTCAGGGAAGGGCACCCTGGGCTGCCTCTGCTAAGGATGATGTTGAGGCCTTGGGGATGCAGGGAGAACATTTCTCCTGACCATAAGTAAAAGGAACACTTTTACTTATGCTGAACAACTGGTTTATTTTTCCCTTTGGACACTGAGTTGACTCATTGTGTTTTCTTTCTTGGGTAGAGTTCAGTGTCAAGGTTTTGAACCTCTTGATCCAGTTATAGGGCTTTCTTATGAGTCTTTCTTCTGACCCTGCGGCCAGCATCATCTCACCTATTCTGCCTTCATTTTCCTGTTTTTCTCTTCCCACTTTTAAAAATAATTGACTTTTCCAGAAAGTAATATGAAAGTAATAAAAGGTTTAGGAAATATGGAAAGTTATTAAAAAGAGCAAAAATAACTCATGTCTTTATGATAAGAGGGTATCACTATTAATATGCTCATCTAGTCTTTCATTTATTCACACATTTAATTTCTCTACTTATACATTCACATATTCTCTGCATTCTGCACGCCACTGTCCCTGAATAATGTCAGCCCAGTGTTTATTCCAAGCCCGGTGCAAGCTGAGAACCTCCTGAGTTTCTCTGACATCCAGGGGGCTGTGTCGCATGTTCATTTCTGTTCCCAGTTTTCCAGTTTATGGGGGTCACTCCTCTATGAGTAAGATTTTTAGAGCAAGTCAATAGAGATTCCAGGTTCAGTTCCTTGGCTACAATTTCAAGAGAACGTTACTTAGGTCAAGTCCTTGTGGATTCTAGTTGCATTTCCTAGAGCTTCAGTGGTTAAAAACTTTCTGGAGTTAATTTCTTTGTCCTCTCACCAACTTCTTCTGCACCTTTCTCAGGTTAGCTCTCTTCTCACCACCCTGAGCCCTGCCAAAGGGAGTCAAACCCCCCTTTGTGTCTCCGGCATGGTCAATTGGTGACTCATGCCCTGTCACCCACCAGTATAAAGGAAGGTGCTCCTGGGTGCACTCACATGACACAGGTGCTCCATGTGAGCTCACATTTCAGGCGAGCCAGACACGAAGGGCAGCCCAGCACCTCCCAGGGCAGCCGAGACACTCAAAGAGAACCTGCCCCTCTGGTTGTGGCCGGAGCTGCAGCACACAGGGGCAGGGCGCCTCTTGCTGTTAACATTGGCCCAAAAGCATCACGTGGGAGCACCTAGTCCCGATGGATCAAACCAGGGCAGCTGCAGGTACAGGGATACTGGGACGCATTAAACAAAATAAGGGCTATTGGGACATGTTTCAGGATTTCTCTCCCTCTCTCTCTCTTCATACACACACGAAACACACACACACGTATATACATATATGTAGTTGGTACTGTTTATGTAGAAAATGTATAACATGTTTACATATGCATAGAAAGGTCTGGAATGACATGAAAGTATTAGCAAGTACCAAGAAGAAATGGAGACTTTTACCTTGTGCCTCAAACAATTTTGTAGTGCATGCTTTCTGGTGATGATGTGCTACTTTTATAGTAATGCTTTAAAAGATATTTCCATATTGGTGGAAAATGAAATGCCCCAAAGTATATTTGTTATTTGGAGTTAGAGAAGCTTTCCCCTTCTTTCTAATTTTATTTTCCCAGTGTCAACTATTACATTGGCAGCAAAAGAACAAATATAGCTGGTAGATGTGAGATGAATAGGACCAAGGGCAAAGGGGCAAGGACAGTAGCTGGGAGGCCACCAGGCTTCCCACTCAGGACCCACGCTGGGGAGCACACGTTTTCTAGGCTTTGTGGCTTGGCAGGTGAGGGCACAGGTGGGCATTGCATGTAGGTCCCCTAGGTTGGAGAACCCTGCTGGGGTTCCTACGGCTGAATGAGAGCAAAGTGAACCCTGCACCCTGGCCCTTGGCTCCGGCTCGTGCTCGTTTATGTCTGGAGACCTACAAGGAACTTGTGAGCCACTGAACCCCAAGGACCTGGTCCCAGCTGTTTCTTCTCCTTACCCGGAAATTAGAGAACAGGTGCAACCAACTCAGAGGTTGGTAGCCTTTACCCCAGATTAGGAACTGGTTTGTCTTTGTCTCCTTGGGTCCTATCTGTTCCTTTCTAGCAGCAGTAGCATCTAGAACAGTGTTTGCCTAACTTCAGCGTGAGTTGCAATCACCTGGGGTACTTGTCATATGTCTGGGGTAAGTAACTGTCAAGAATGCTGTTTCCTACGACCCACCCTGGACCTATTGAATCAAGCTCTGCATGTCTCGAAGTTTATCAGGTGACCGAATCAGATCATTTATGAACCACACTCCGAGACGAGAGTGTGAAAGGCTGGATTGCAGCCCTGGCTTGGAACCTAATCTCACAATTGATTAGTGGGGGCATGTCAAGAGGCTGAGTTTATTTTTCTGTGTTTCTTGCAGATGTGACTCCACAGCACTGATGTGATTGAACTTCCTCATGCTCCTGGTATTCCCATGAGAAGCAAATGCGTACAGTAGCTTGCTGGCCCCAGAGAGAAGATAAGAATCGTGACACAGAGCTGCACCAAGGTATCGCAGGTAAGACGCAAGTCAGTGCATGCGCAGAGGGGACTAGGTGAGAGCGGTTGCGTTCGGCCTCCATCCATCAATCAGCTGATTACAATAAACACCTCCTATTCCAGGTCACTCACTGGGTTGGGGGGGTGTTTATGACGCAGCAATTTCAGGCAGCTTTTACTATGCAGATGCTGAAATTGTGGTCTGGCAGGGACTTAGAAATCTGTTCAACAAACTTTGCCAGTGATTCTGGTGCTCGTGTTCTATGGGCCATCCCTGAGAACACGCCGTTTTAGATCCGATCTTTTTACTAGTTCAGTGTGACTGCAGAAGAAATGAAGTTGTTTGTGGCGCCCTCCCACCGCTAGAGTGGCCGCTGGGGCGAGGGGCGTGGGCATAGGGCCTGTGTGAGAGCTCACACCTGCGCCTAGAGGCCAGGGATAAAAGGGCGGGCCACTCGAGCCCAATCGCGAGGCTGTGATTGTGAGAGGGCTGCAAGATGAGGACGCCAAAGGAGAGAGCGCCAGAGAGGTGAGAGTGCCAAATAAGAGCAGAGATTCGTGGGGGGCTAGGCGCCTCGGCTGGGGTGTTCAGGCTGCGTGACTCAGGGAGCAGGTTCTCCATGAGAGCTGCATAGATGGGTCAAAGAGGAGTGTTCTGGAGTCCTCGGTGGCATTTTAAGCTTTGAATGGTGTTTTGTAGAGAGGCAACCAGGTACAGGGCAGGCTGGGGGGCGGGGGGTGCTGGCAGTCCTCCCAGTCCCCGGCAAATCTTTACTCTCTCTGGCTCTTAGGCGTTCTCTCGTGGTCTCTGCTGCTTGTGCTACTACTTCTCCTTCCACTGCTGCTTCTGCTTCTGCTTCTGCTTCATCCTCTGAGATGCCGCCCTTTTAGACCCAGGTGCGCCCACTCATGCAGGCCCACACCCTACTCCAGGTGCCCACCGCCAGCCATGCGTGTAGGCCTGCAGAGGTCTATCGTTGATGGGAGGGCGGGAAAACCTGATCCTTGTTCCACTTACCCTACACCGAGTCTGCCCCCCTGCCTGTCCTGCCTGCCAGCCCACTGGCCTGCCTGTCGTGCCTGGTCCCCTGCTCGAGTATTAAGGCCTGTAAAGACCCACCGAGAGCTCCAGACTCTTTACCTGAATCCACAGTGAAACCGTGCGCCCTGTGCATGTTGCGCTACAGTGATTTTGGACAATCCCTTAATATGTGTGAACCCCAACTTCCTCATCTGCAAGGGACCACATGGATTTGTGCATTGTGGTTGTGATGGAGACATGAACATAAATATGAAGGCAGCTCATTGATAATCGGCTTTTTATCCTTCAACTTGTCTCACCTCACCCCGCCCCTCAGGAAGACACCAGTGCAAACATCTTAGGAAAACATGAATCTCAGGGTCACAGCTTTATTGTATAGATTTTCAACACAGCCATATTACAAACATTGTTAGGGAACATTTACAAGAATAAATAAGATGGACTTGCAGGTGTAAAAAGATTACACTTCACTGTAATGTACAGTCAAAAAATATATCTGATATTCATTGACCTGACATTATTTACCTTCTGCTTTTTGAAGCTAGAATTGGAAAAAAAAAAAAAAGAACATTGACAGCACAGTGCTGGCTTTTTAAAAAAACTTGATTTATTTTGTTTTCTCTTCTCATACGTGCCTTATCTATCAAACACCCAAACTGTACAAGTGCAGGCCATTGGGATTCATGGAGGAGGCTGCAAACGGTGTGGAGACTCTGGTCTCATGCAAGATCATTTGCCCAGTGGATGGGACAACGTCATTGTCCCTGGAGTTGAGTGGGGATCCCGTGATGGTATCCAGTGGCCAAGGCAATGGTAGATGCCCCAACTCTGTCTTTCATTGGCTAGTAGGATGTAGGGTGAAAAGAAGGTAGAAAAGTGCTTTTGAATCTGACTGCCAATAGGAGTTAGCCTGGGTTAGCCTCAGCTGGACTAGACCCACCTGGCAATGGAATCGGTGCTCTGAGTTGATCACAAACACGTGTTAACTGAATTGCTGTGCTTTTGCTCTTGTAATCTGCTTCCACAGGCCTCAAGTGGGGAGTGGGGGAGAGGGTAGAGTTAACCTCTGGAGATAATGCTCGGGGTAAGGAAAGCCCTGCGCTGGGTCCCCCGCAGGCTGTCACTGTCTCTGGCTGTCACTGCTGGCCCTACTGGCCAGGGTCTGAATTAGTTGGTCTGATCAGAGAACTTGGTGGGTGTGGTCTACACCAAAGCAATTGTTCTCTTTGGGCTGTTCGGTAACAACCAGCTTGGCTGAGCTCTAGATAAGGTGCCGGAACAGCCTCTTGGCCTGCATGGTGGGGAGACTTGGGAAGGAGAGCCAGGGGCTCTACCCTTCACAAACCAAGCACAATCTGCTTGGTTTTATGCTCTGCAAGAATGGAAGGTTCAAACGTGAACCCAGATCCATACAATCTCATTCATTTCGGGTGGAAGCAATTTAAAAGCAAACTTGGCAATGCTCCTTCTGCCCTAAACGAATATTCAGTTTCTGCTGGACCACAGCTGAGATGGGCATTTCACCCTCTCTGGCAGACAGCAAGTTCCTCCTGACAGCTATTAAGTGTCAACTATTGGTCCTAGTTCCACTCATTGGGGTGACTTGGGATTAGCAAACCATGCTTAAATTTGCCCAACAATCTGCAGATCTTGGAGGACAGGGCACTAGTATTCTGCCTCATCTTCAGAAAACTGATTTGGGATGACATTACTTTGCCCTCTGAGTCTTCACATTGTCCTAGAGCCTTTGACCCAAGGCACACCTTACGTCATTAATCTTTCATGGGAGAGACAGGGTCACGGTGTGGGGCGGGCACTGAGATTTTGTTGGGCCATCATAAGGAGGGCCATTGATTTATAGTCACAAGTCCAAAGGCACTGTAGAGGGACTCAATTTAGCAATTTTGGCAAGTTATTTCACATTCTCCTCCCACCTCCCCCCACCCCGCCACAGGAGTCCACCTCCCCCAGGAACCAACAATCAAACTGATTACTTTGAGCGCAAGACTTTTGACACTTTCCTGTTTAACAATCTAAGGCTTCCAGACCTTCATCCTCTGAACATTTCAACCAAGGACCAGAGTCCAAATCCTATCCCCTAGCACATCTCTCAGATCCAGAAAGTTCCATGACGATCCAGTCCCAGTCCTCCCGATGGACCCTCTTTCATCTTGAGTTCTTTGACATCCTTTTTATCAGCCAGAGTGGCCCACACCCATTCTTTGATATCTCTGATGCCTGGACTGGGGTCCATCATTGTGGGTCTGAATCCACATCTTGGGTAGCTAACATTTGAGGGTGGATTTCAGAGAGAGAGTGTGACCCCTCTGATAATCTTTTCCCACATTTTATGAAGGTGGGCAGGAAAGATGCAAGAGATGGTATTGCTCTCTTTACAAGACAAATGTACAGCTAGCCATCCCCACACGAAAGGCTACCCCTGATTACCAGTAAATCAGTAGAGTCTGCTTGTGTACACAGGTACGACTTGACATCTCCCTGTGCTTCGGAGAATCCTATCTGTGACCTGTAAATGTGTGTCAGAGGAAACTGGAGCGATATCACTCCTCTCTACTTTCTGCCACTGACTCCTCTCACTGCCATCCAGGCAGTACAAACACTCGAAGGCAGACCCCTGCTCTGGAAAGCTTTGCATCTTGCACTCCCAGACAAGCTTCAGGTAAAATCTCCCATACAGAGACCTTGCGTGGGAAAACAGCAACAAGTCTGAATCTCGGTTGGTCTCTAGTTGGGTCCACTTTGCCTGTTTCCCTGTTTTGTCTGTCTGTGATCTGGAGCTGTCCACACTGGCTGAGGAGGAGTGAGACTAGTTAGATGAAGGGGTGGCTAAGTCAGGGCTCTGAGATAAACTGTCCATCCACACGACTCCCGTCTCCTCTCTGACCCACCCTGCGGGGTGGGTTGACCATTTGTCCCCAGGTATTCTGGCCCAGCAGTATCTTGGCCTCATGGTTGAGGATGACCCTCCTGCTCATCCTGTCCATGGGCTCGCCCACATTCCCACAGTGTCGCTTCTGACTGTGTGGTGCTACTGGCCTGCTGGCACGGCCTTGGAGTGGGCAGCTATAGGTTAAGGGAAAGCAGAGTTCCTCCTCTGTGGTAAGGCAGTAAGGTGCAGGGCAACTTCTCTGTCTCTGGGTCTTGGCTGGGCAGTCACTTCCACAGGGTGATATAAATACCTGACTGCCCCCCCACACACACCGCTGCCACTTTTGCTGTCTACAGAAACCCTGCTAGACTGACACCTTTCTATATGCACCAGGGATTCACACCAGAGCAGAGCAGAGCAAATGCGGGTCCGGGTGAGAACACACAGGAGGAGCTACCTTAGCAATGGGAAATGAAAATTGAAGACATGATTGGTCAAAGGGAAAGTGACCCTTCTTTTCTAAAAGACATTAGACTTGTTCTGAAGCAGCATGTCTCCTTGCTCCAAGTGGTGTGGGCAGCCTTTCTCCACCGCCCATCTTCCTGGAGAGGTGCCCACTTAGCCTGGTGGTCCACATGCATCCTTGGTTCTGAGTATTCCTGTTAGGTGCCAGTTTCCTGACCTTGCCTTCTGATTTCCCTGCCCCAAGCTGTCTAGGTCTGCCCCTCCCACCAGCCCAACTCATCTTTCCATTAACTGTTGTCCACACTCCATAGCCAATAAATGGCAAGCTTGGGTTCCTAAGCCAAGACTGGACTCTGCCCACCACAACCCCAGGCCTCATCGAGGATGGAATGTGCCACCGTAACCTGTGCTTTCTGGGCCCAATAACTGCAAGTTGTAGGAACCCCGTAAGTATGCATGGGTGAAGGAACTTCTAGACCCCTTCCAGTCCCTCCTAGGAAGTGTCCCCTCAGATGTGCCCAGATTAACAACCAAGTGACTCCACCTGGACAAAGGGCACCATGTCTTAGAAGCCCCAGCACTTGGGAATCTGCTGAGGAGGAGTCTTACGAGCTCAGCCTTCATGCCAGAAGGGCAAGTCTGCATCGTTTTAGCATAGTCCATAGGTTCCTTCCAGCATCTGGCTGGAGGAGGCCTGGCCTGAGGTCAACCCCTGGACACTGACATCAAAGGACCTGCCTGGGACCTTGAGCAGGTCTTGAGCTTGAATCTGGGATTGGCCTCAGGGAGCTGGACACTGAGTCTCTCAGCCTGGGGTGTAATTTCCTGGGTTCCATCAGAGTGGGCTGAGGAATCAAAGCCACATGAGGGGCTGGGCACAGGGCTTAAAAAAATTAAATGGTTGTATTAAAAAAATGAGCTAAACTAGAGCAGAATGCAACACTGCATGCATTACTAAAGTAATGTAAAAATAGGAAACTGAAGGATTTTAAGCTTCTGTCTGCTGTGGATTCTACAAGATCCACTGGGTTCTCTGCTTCATGCTTGTCTTTGCTGTTACAGGAAACGGAAAAATATGAGACATGATGATGGAAAAATAATGTCTTTGACCAATTTCAATCCTGGCTCCTGCATTCCTATTAGCTGTGCAACTGTGGACATTTACGTCATTTCTCCCCGGTGAGTTTGTTTTCTCGTCTATGAAATGCTGATCATGACAGATATTTCTGAGGGATGTTGGAAGAATTCAGAGAACTCGCATGTTAGGAACCCCAGCACAGGTCTGCTGGTTCCAGAAGCTGACATCTGTGGCTCAGGTCATCCCCAAGCCGGCCAGCAGTAACAGCAAACTGACGCTTCTGCTCACACACAGGGCGGCTGGCTGTGGCCACCCAGGAGCCCCTGGCTGACCCAGGGTCTTCACAGAGAAAGGGTGAAAGGACAGAGAGTTGGGGTGCAGCTGAGGGAACACCCTGAAGCTATCTAGCCACACACCTGTGCAGGCAGGGACAACTCCTGGCTTCTCATTAATTCCCTGCGTCTTCTCCACACAGCATCCCTACCCAGAAGGTGAGAACCAGGAGGCGCTATGCTAAATGTGGGGACTCCCCGGGGCCCCCAGAGAAAGAGTTTAGCTCCTGTTGTGGGGACTCAGAGCATTAATTTTCCTCTGCACCGTGAAGGGTGAGCCCATCTTATAAATGGGGTGGATGGGAAGACACGTTAGGGGAGGTGGCGTTTGTTCTGGAGATCTCCCTGGGGGGAGGGATCAAGTCCAAATTCCGGGGTACTGGTGCTTACCTCCTCCCAGTCCTGCCATTAGTTTCTTCCCCTGTAAACTTCTTCCTCCCCTGCCTTCTCTGGAGGGTAGTTGGGGTGTGAGCCAATGAGGGGATGCGCTGGGTTCACCCCACTGTGGCCTGAGCTTTTGGGGTTTTTCTTTGCCCTGAAGTCACTTTTTTAAATTCCCATCATCAGAAATGGCAGAATTCTCTGTCATCCTTATCTGCCAGCTCTGTTATCCCATTCTGGGCAGCAGAGATCCTGGAGCTTCTACCTCCTCCCCATCCTGTCTGCATGAGCCAAGATCTGCGAAAATGGCATCGAACAGGTACTCGCTATGCAGCGGGCTCTCTGCAGCTGGGGAGGGCAGCTGGGCAGCGACTGGGGCCCAGAGCTGCCAGGACAGTGGGGGCTGGGCGGGGGGTGCTGCTCAAGCACACTCGGGCCGAGGTGCATCGAAGGGGTCAGCGAGGTTGTCCTGGAGCCCCTTTGTCTTACTTTGAGATGCCTCCTTCTGAACCCCCAAGGTGACAGCCCTTCCTTGATCAAGCCTGGGGTCTCTGGTCTCCAGAGAGCTCCAGAGCCAGGGCCCCTGGGGGCCGCATCTGGGTGCCTTTCCTGCCCCGTCCTCGTGGCCCCAGAGGCAGGTCCGCCTGTCCTGAGTGGAGCAGAGGCCCTGAGGTTCTCACAGAGGCCGAGTTTCCTGCTCCACCACTGATTTTGTTCCAGCAACAAAGTAACGAGCAGACAGACAGATACCATGTGGAGAAGTCCACGTTGAAGGGGGTGTTTTCACAGTGTCTGATGAAGAGAGGAGGCAGCCCTGTGGCCTGGGGTAAGTTCCAGTACTGAGCTGGGCCCACCGCTCCAAGTCGCCCCCTCCCTGGGGCCTCCAGGGACAGCCTGCACCCGGTGGGGCTCTCCTGTCCCCGACTGGGCCCCCCGCCTGACCTCTGGCTCTGGATGTTCCAGCAGGGCCGCCTCCCGCCCTCGCACCACCCCGCAAGGATTCTTCTTCACCTCTGCGCCAGTGCACGTGCGGCCCCTGGGTCTCAATGTCCTTTTCTTCGTTTTCCTGTTGAGACCCAGCTGGCGTGAGTGTCACCTCCTCTGGGAAGCCCCAGGCAGTTTCCCTCCTAGGCTCACGGCACACTCACACACTCCACTGACCATGCCCCGTGGGCCCCTTTCCCGTCTACAGTGAGCTCTGGGGGCTAACGCTGTGGCCTCCGGCCCTACGTACCCCACCTGCCCTGGGGGGGCTGGGCCTTCAACTGGCACTTCCTCCACACCGGCCAGCCCGAGGCTGTCAGACCAAGGCGAGAGGCGTCCCTGGCCGCAGACCTCAGCACCTGAGGGAACAGGGAAGTTGTTCTCACTGGCTAAGAAATGAGATGAGGTGAGCTTCCTGGGGCACTGGGAGCACGTGAGGGGCCCATGTGAAATTCTGGGCTTCCCAGAAGAACGGGCATCTGAAAGAATTAAATTTCCATTTGTGGAGTTCTCTGCTCAGAAGTTCCTGGCCTTATTTTCCCTCCATAAAATAATGGCTTGGTGGCAAAAGGGTGAACAAAATAGTAGGACTAAGTATCATGGCCATTGCCGGCCTGGTGGGAACCCAGAATTTCATCTCTGAGGAAGAGGCCTCAGTTTCCTTGATTATAAAGTTAATGGGTTAATTGCTCTCTTGTGAGAGTTCTAAGATTGCGAAATGTCCCAAAAGAAGTGCTGGGCCTGGCATACAGTAGGTGCTTAATGAATGCTGGTTTCCTTTTGTTGACTCCCCCATGCACTGGGACCCTGGGTCCTTAAGCCTGACCCTGTTGGCCTATTTGAAACCTAAACAGAACAGGGCCCGCGGTGGCCGCTGGGAGATGGCGGCTGGGTTTCTCTAGGTTGGAATTTGAAGATCCAAGCTCCACGCAAGGTCGAAGCCGTCTGTCCTGGTAACGGAAGGGCCCAGTCCAGACCAGCCGGTCTCTCCCTGCTTCCTGGGTGTGCCATCTGGGTGAGACCGTGGGATTTGTCTTCTAGCTACACATTCCAACTTCCTGCCCCCTTTTGTTCTGAACAGAGACTAAGATTTTACACCACCCCCCAAAGAAAGTTTATTTTCACAGACCCTCTGGGAAATAACCAAACGCCTCTTCTCAGCCAAAGCCCAACCCCCAGGGCGGTGGCCTCAAAGACAAGCAGGGGGCTGCCGTTCCAGCCCCTCCCACGGACCGCAGAAAGCAAAGAAAACCTGACTGAGAGCGCCTGGGCGCCGGCTGGCCATTGACTGGCGGAAGGTCGAGACCCAGGCCCGGGCAGGGGTGTAGCGTGGTAGTGGGCCAAGCCCCATGCAGGGGAGGAGCGAGGAGGGGGCCTCTGCTGTGGTCTCACACTGAACCAGGCAGGTAGGTGGCTGGGGCCAGGAGTCCCTGACGGAGATTGGAGGGGGCAGCGGAGTGGCGACCTCAAAGCCACTCATTCCCACGACAGCTGGGAGGGGCAGAACACTCATCCCATCCACTCCCAAGGAGAAGTGGGGGGCACTCCCGAGCCTGTGACTCCCCAATACCACACAGCTGACTTGCCAGGAGATTCACAAACTTGAGAAAGAGCGAAAGCTGGAGGTCTGGGGACCGAAGAATCTGGGGTCTGGCGGGGGTGCATTTCTGTGGGGGCCCGGCCGTGGCGGTTGGGTGCGGAGGGGAAGCCTGGGTGTTTCTGAGCAGCGTCTCCCACAGCTACAGGAGGCTCCTCGCCGGTGCAGAGCCCACCTCGGACCACCAGTCTCTTCTCCTTGGAGCCCCGGCAGGTGTCATCAGAGCCGAGCCCAGTCACTGCCGGCCACAGAAAAGGGGGTGTGGCCGCAGCAGCCTCTGGACTCTGGCAGGTTCCCCACCCCTCTGGGCTAAAAGGAGCTTAAATACTCCAGTGCCACTTCATATACAAATTTATACTGTTCCTGAGAGGAGGAGAGCAGAGGAGGAGGGGGGGGGGGCGAGAGAGATGGGAAGGAAAAATGCATTTAGTTTAGAGAGAATTTGCGGAAAACCTCCACGCCCGTGCTGTCACTTTAAACCTACCCACGCCATTACCCATATCTGGGTACCCTTCAAAGTTCCGCCTGGTGCCTGCTGTCCCCCAAAGCTTTCATGGCTGCCCAGCTGGG
This sequence comes from Scalopus aquaticus, assembly GCA_004024925.1. Classification (NCBI taxonomy): domain Eukaryota; kingdom Metazoa; phylum Chordata; class Mammalia; order Eulipotyphla; family Talpidae; genus Scalopus; species Scalopus aquaticus. The sequence goes on along the minus strand of PVIJ01021433.1, from coordinate 2,543 downwards.
GTCAATTCCTCCTTTTACTGCTTCAACACCTGTGCTTCTCAAACTGTCTGAGGAATCTTTTGAAAATGCAGATTCAAAATCAGTTAATCTGGAGTGGGGTTCAAGAGTCTGCATTTCTCATAAGCTCCCATCAGATGCAGGAGCTGGTCTGTGGCCCTTGAGTTGAGGGAGGCCCCTGCCTGGGTTGGGCTGAAAGACACAGATGGACGTTGCCTGTGTGTCCCTGCGCCAGCTCTATGGTCAGCTCATCTGCCAGTCTCCTCCCATCCCTTTCCCCACAATGTCCTCGCCCCACGCGGTAAAAGGCGTCCTAGTTTTCTACTGTAAACAGCTTCAATTCATTAAAATGGGATTGGACTGACGGGCAACCATAACCCACCCTGCTCGTCCAGCACCCTTCCTCGATTCCTCACTTAGGGGGGCTTTGCAGGGGGCCGCCAGGATGAACACCTGCCCTGCGCTGCGGGAGAAGCTGGCGGGGCTGCCCGGGGCTGTGGCAGGAGCAGGCGGCAGAGGGCGGGCCTCAGCAGGCACCCCGCCGCGGGGTCCTCACTGCTCCCCGGGGGCTGCGTGACGCTCACCAGGGTCTCCACCATGTTGGCCTTGCTGTTGCGCAGTGTCTTCACGATGTGGAACACGTCGATGATGTTCTGCTGCTGGACCATCTCGCACACGCTGCAGATGGCGCAGAAGGTGCCGCTGCGGCCGCCCCCGTTTCTAGACACAGCAGAGAGGTGAGTCAGCCTCCAGGGTGCCCCCCGGGCAGCTGGTTTCTGGTGCCCACCTCGGCAGGAGTGGGGAGCAGGGGGCCCGGCAGACGCAGGGAGTGGCCCGGTCATGAGTGATGGTTTGCGTCTTCTCACTCGGCGACAGGGACCTGTTCTGATCTTGAGCAAGTCACTCCTGGGGCCTGCACCCCAACTCCCCATTCACATAACAAAGGTTTGGGGAGCTGACCCTTGAGAGCTCCCTCAGTGAGCGGCTCCCTGTGTTCTGTGAACACGGGGGCGGTCACGTGGCACAGTGCCCCACGCCCGGGCAGGCAGCCTGGTACACGTGCCGGCGCCTTCGTCCAGAGGATGCTCTGGGCACCTACACTTGCGGAGAAGACGACAGAAGCTCCCACGTGCCTCTCCTTCTAGTTCCTCTCACTCCTACTGCAGTCCACACCGGCGAGCTCCCTGCTGGTGCATGGCCAGTCAGCCGGGCTCCGGGGCCAGGGTCTGGGGGTGTCCTGACACCCCTCATGGGTCTCCATGGGCGCACCTGGTCTAGAAGACTCCATTGTTCTGGAAAGTAGGGACACAGGGCTCTTGGCAGGGTCATGCCCCAGCCACCCTTGTCTGCGGTGGTCCCTAAGTGTCCTCACGGACGCAGCCCTCCCCCTCTACAGAAAGCCCCTCTAGGAACCCGCCTGACTTGAAACTGCTGGGCGTGTTGCCAAGAGCAACTAATGATTCCACGTAATGGTCTGTGTCTAAAGAACATCTGGCCAGAAACTCAGGCACTTGGTCCATCTCCCAGATGTTTTATCTACAGGACACCAGCACCCAGATGTCCCGCGAGCAGAGCGGGCCCTGTGGTCACTGGGCAGTGTCTGCGTTTCAGCGCCCGTCGGGCTTTCTGGCCCCCAGTGAGGACGACATGGTCCCTGCGGGTGGAGGGACACCCGGTGCCTCCCTTTGGTCACACCACCGACGCAGACTAAAAAGGTGTGCGTGGAAAAAACACACTGGCTGAAATCCAACCATGTGGGAAGGATAGGAGGGAACTGGGACCCCCTGCCCCCAGAAAGGAGAGTTGGTGTTTCCTGAGGCGCGGGCGCAGCTCCAAAGGAAGAGGACACTGGTCATGGGACTCGCGCTCTGGATGGGAATGGGCGGTTCTTTGTGAAACATGGGGCCCTGTGGTGTGGGGGGTTACAGGGACCGGGTAGCACTGAGCTTCCGGAATGTGGGCAGAAAGGACATCACCACGGACCTGACCCACCCTTCACGGCCTCTTCCAGGTAAGTGTGTGAGGGGTTTGCTACAGTGGGACTCTTAAGCACCCTCTCTCTCCCCCCCTCTCTCCCGGTCTGTCCTGTCACTCTCTCCCTCTTTCCCTCCCTCTGGCCTCTTCCTCCCACTGTCTCCTCTCCTATCTAGCTTTCATCTCCATCTGTTTCCTCTCACTACCCAACCTCTACTTTCCCTGCCCTCTCTTCTGTCTCCCCTTTTCCCCACCTCTCACCCCTCCTCTCTCACTGCCCTCTCTTTCCTCTCCCTCTCTGCCCTATCTCCTCCCTCAACTCTCCTTTCTCCTCACTCTCTCCCTCTCTCCACCTCTCTTCCCTCTTCTCTACTCTCTCTTTCTCCGCCTCTCTCTCTTCTCTCTCCCCCTGTCTACCCCCCTCATGTTCCCCCCTCTACTCTCTCTCTCTCTCCACCTCTCTTCTTTCTCCCCCTTCTCTCTTCTCTCTCTCTCCGCCTCTCTCTCTCCCCCACCTCTAGCAAACCCCCTTGTCTCTGCCTCTCTCCTCTCTCTCTCTCCACCTCTCTTCT